>WSYH01013490.1:0-16979 GCA_036426205.1 Ascaphus truei
TGTGTAACTGGGAGCGGACACACACCACTCCCTGTCCACCCTCCTCCAAAGGAAGGCACGCATCTCCCGCAGAGACCCAATGCTTCCCCATCCAGAGAAAATCCATCAACCTCCTCTGGATCTTGTTGATAAATTTGGGGGTCGGACCCATGTCTATCAGCCGGTGCCATAGCTGACTGGCCACCAGCTGGTTGATCACCAGGGTTCTTCCCCTGAGGGAAAGCATTCTCGACAGATACACCCAAGACCCCAGATGAGCAATGACTCGTTCCTCAAGATCACTGAAGTTTTCTGGGGCCGGGTTCTCCGCAGCAGACAGGTCCCAGATATTTGAGAGTATCGCTCCCCCACGAGACATTACGAAATGTGGGGGGCAAAGAGTCCACCTGTAAGGGACCCACCAAAATGCCGGAGCACTTGGACCAGTTGATCCGAGCAGAAGAGGCCGCTTTGTAGACCTCTTGGCACACTTGCGCCCACTCTAGATCATCTAGGTCCTGGGCCACGAGGAGCACGTCATCGGCATAAGCCGACAGGACTACCTGCATGTCGGGCAACAGCAGCACCAGCCCGGTGAGCCTCCTCCTCAGTAGGCAGAGGAAGAGCTCAATGGCCAGCGCGTACAGTTGCCCAGACAGGGGGCACCCTTGATGTACTCTCCGACCAAACACAAAAGGTGCCGTCAGGGACCAATTGATCTTCACCAGACACTCTGCAGAGGCGTATAGCATCTGGAGAAAGCCCACAAATTGTGGGCCGAAGCCAAACTCCCGCAAGGTCTGCATGAGGTAACGGTTATCCACCCTGTCAAACGCTTTCTCCTGATCTAGGGACAGGAGGGCGAGTGACAGACCAGTCCTCTGCGAGTGATGTAGCAGTTCCCGGACCAGAAAAATGTTGTCATGAATACTCCGGCCTGGGACAGTATAGGACTGGTCGGGGTGAATCACCTCTGCAGCACTGACTTGAGCCTCAGCGAGAATGCTTTGGCTACGATCTTATAGTCCGTGCTGAGCAGTGAGACCGGTCGCCAGTTAGAGATCTGGCAGATATCCCCCTTCTCCGGCAGCAAAGACAGAATTGGCCGCTGACACGAAAGGGGCATCTCACCGGTCTCCAGGGCTTCGGCCAGGACCTCGGTGAAATCAGGTCCCAGCATCTCCCAGAAAAACCGGAAGAACTCCACAGTCAGCCCATCCAGCCCCGGCGTTTTTCCGCGGACATGAGACTGAGGGCTTCAGAAAGATCGGCCAGAGTCAAAGGTAACTCAAGCCGCTCTCTTCCACCCTCGCCGACCGTGGGAAGCCCCTCCCATAAGACCCTGCGTGCGTCTGGCTGGATGGACTCCGGAGAGAAAAGGTCTACGTAGAATCTCCGGGTTCTGTCCCGGATGCTCTCCGGGTCAGTCAAGGGGTACCGTCTTCTGCTAGCAAGCAGGTGATATGTTTACGGTTTCCCCTCTTTTTCTCCAGCGCTTAGAAGAGGCGCGACCCGTGACCCATCTCCCGAAGGAAGTGGATGCGGGATCGCACATACGCCCCCGAGCTCTCCGATCTTCCAAGTCCCGGAGAGCGCACTTCCTCTCCACGTAAGCACACTGCAGGTATTGGTCTCCTGCCACAAACAGCCGCTTCTCGAGATCGAGCACCTCTTCCCTAAGGGCCTCGATCTCAGCATCGCGCTGCCTGCTGGCACCTTTGGTGTACTCCTGACAAACGAGGTGCAGATGAACCTTGCCCACATCCCACCACTGCTCTAACGTGGCAAAGTCTGATCTGCAACCTCTCCAGGCCATCCAAAAGTCTGGGACCGACGTTGCAAACCCCTTGTCTTCCAACAACGTATTGTTGAAGTGCCAATAGGCGGCCGAGGGCGCTGCTGGTAGTAGCGCCACCGTCATGGACGCACAATTGTGGTCCGAAAATGGCGCCAGCCTAATGGTACTGGACTGGGCTCGCGACAGGCTGTGGCTGGATATATACAGCCTGTCGATCCGGAACCAGGACATCCGTTCACCCCTAAACACCCTAACATGGGTGAACTCAGTGCATGCCTCGGGATGTTGTTCTCGCCAGACATCTACCAAGGAGTAGCGGGTGATGACCTCCCGCAAGGCCGACGCAGAACACGGATGTGGCTCCGGGCCATTCCGGTCTTTCAGAGCCTCGTGGGTGCAGTTGAAATCATCTCCAAGCACCACGTGTTCATCCACGTCCACTGTCTCCAGGTATTCAGACATTCTGACGAAGAACTGCCTTCTCAGGGGTCCGGTGGCAGGAGCATACACGTTCAAGAAATTAAACGTGTAGTCCTCGTGCCGGACCCTGAGATGCAACAGGCGACCTGGAACAACAGTTTTGGCAAGCAGTAGCTCTGGTTGAAAGGACTCAGAGAACATTGTCACCACCCCACTAGATGACGAAGTGAGGTGGCTGAAGAAGACCTTGCCTCACTACTCCAGATGCCAGCTGGCTTCAGCCTCTGGAGTGGTATGGGTCTCCTGCAGGAAACTGACAGAATACTTTCCCTTCTGTAAAAAGGAGAGTACCTGGAACCTGCGAAACCCGTCCTTACAGCCATTCACGTTAAGTGTACCGATGCTCAAAGCCATTGGTAATCAGGAGTTTTGCTTTCCACAGGTGCTCAGGGAGCTACACCCTGAGAAGCCTTTATGTGGTCTCGCATCAATTTATGAAATTTCAGGACACGAAGAAGGATAGGCCCAGAGATTTTGGCCTTGTGGTTAGCCCTGATGTATACTAAGAGAGAGTGGAGAATGACCGAGGCATCCTTCCACCTTCCAAGGGCAAACTGCACCTTCGTGGTTCCGTGTTTGCAGAGGGTATCCTCCAGGAAACCATCTAGCTCCTGGGCAGGGATAATGGGGGTCAAAGAGTCCACCGCCTCCGCGGTGCCAGAAGACTCCTCACTGAGCCCCAAATCCCCGAGCTCCTCTTGACTGAAAAACTGAAGACCTCCGCCCTTCTCTGCGGGGGCCTTTCTCAGCCTTAAAGTGGGTCCCCTCCTCTGTGTTTCCACGAGGGGGTCCACTATATCCTCCACATCCAACCCCGGGGTGGGATGTTCAGGGGTAGCTGGTGGCGGTATGGCAGAGGTAGCGGTCTCCCTAGTGTCCTCGGGGGCCAACGAGGCACACAGTGCCCTCCTGGTCTCCTCTACCACCATGCAAACAAATGGGATGCCACGGGCGTTCGCATTAATCGCGGGAGGGCACTTTTCAGCAAGTAACCCATAGGGAGGGTCCAGCCCAGCAGTCGCCTCCAAGAAAGTGCCCGACCAAAACTCCTCACCAGGAGAGCTCACATCTGGCATCTCCCAGATGCAAAATGAAGTGCTCGCTAAAACACCCTCACCCACACCCTGTCAGGAATCTGCGTTCTCCTCGCTTCCCACACAGAGCACTCCTCTCCGCAGGGAGCCCCTGGACACACAAAACAATCCTGCCTTACCGGCCTAGACGGCTCCTCGCCCCTGCTGCCGTCGCAGGATCACTCCCCTCGGCGATTCCTCTGCTCAGCGCCGGGTGCGCCCACGCCCTCCTGCACGCACACCTACACGCACGCCAGCCCCAGACGTTATGTGCATGCATTCCCAGCTTACAGAGCACACGCCTAACAGAGCACTTTCACACACACACACACACACACACACACACACACACACACACACACACTGAGACAGACAGACACAGAGACAGACACACACAGAGACAGACAGACACAGACACACAGAGACACACACACACAGAGACACAGACACACACAAAAACAGAGACAGACACACACAGACACACACACACAGAGAGAGACACACACACACACACACACACACACACAGAGAGACACACACACACACACACACACACTGAGACACAGACACACAGACAAGGACAGACACAGAGACAGAAACACACAGACACAGAGACACAGAGAGAGAGAGAGACACACACACACACAGAGACACAGACACAATTTTATTTTTATATTTTAGATCAATATTGAAGGTGAATACTATTTTCAGGGTGTCATACAATTGTCTACTATTGTGAATTTTCTATCAATAGTATTATGATTCAACCCTGATAACTTCAGCTTTATCATGGCTGCAGAATTATTTCTTTAGTTACATAAAGTCCCTGAGTCATGACAAAAGCATTATATATTGCATGTTGTGTGGTACGTGTTTTAGGTATGTTCACAGTTAGAACATTTTCAACAAACAAGGAAATATTTCTGCAATTACAGTTTTAAAAAATGGGACACCAGGAATATTATGTTATTACAGTACTAATAAAACACTGTCTTTCATTAGCCAAGTATAGCTCTATACATACTAAATCTCACATAGCTGGATAATGCAAACTATAACTTTAATACTGTATAGTCCAAACTCATAACTTGGGAAAAAGCAGCAAGAGAGTTAAGTGTGTGTGTGTGGGTGTGTGTGGTGTGTGTGGTGTGTGTGGTGTGTGTGGTGTGTGTGGTGTGTGTGGTGTGTGTGGTGTGTGTGGTGTGTGTGGTGTGTGTCTTAGTTCCCCAGGAAGTTATAACTTTCAGCCAATCTAGGAAAGTATCCCTGTCTCATAAATCAGGGCACTATTGCATGGACACTACCATTTACTGTACTCCAACCCCACTGACAGCACTATCACATTTTCATGAATAACCCCCAGGGTGTTTTAAAATCACGCCGGTTTAGTTGAATGTACTGTCAATGTTTTGTGCTAGTGGTCCCAGCAGAATCATATTATTCCTTACCTTCCACTTATCCCATATGTAATCTTGACTACTTCGTTGCAGTAACTCAGTAAACTGAAACCACAGCAGCAAACACATTGTAATACATCCAAAGGTGACTGTCCTGGAACCAGTTTGCTTTGTTCTACAGGCAGTCCTCGTTTTACAACGCTTCGCTTTACAACCAATGTCTTATCCAACGCTATGCAATGCATACCTATGTTCATTTTTACAACGCCAAAACGGCGTATCCAACGCTCTTACGGCGCTTTGCAACATTGTTTATGTGTATATAATATATATATTATACTATATTATACTATATAATATATTATATTTTTATATTATATATTATGTTATATTATATATATATAATACAGTATATGCACTATATAATTTATGTGTGTGCTGCATATCTTATTGTCTGCTTAAAATATTTTGTGTATTTTAGCATTAAAAATGCCTTCAGGAACGGAACCTTTCATTTAAACAGTGTTCCTATGGGAAACCGTGTTTCGCTTTACAACGTTTCGCTATCCAACGCCATTTTGAGTAACGCATTGTGTCGGATAGCCGAGGACTGCCTGTACAGCAGGGCCCCGCTTCTCGGCGCTCCATTATCCAGCGTTCCGCTTATACGGCGGCACCGAGAATGGGGCCGCCATCTTGGATTTCCAGTCGCGCATGCGCAGAACGGGTGGGTGCGCCCGGCGCGCATGCGCAGACCGTTGTCTGCGGGCGCATACCGTAGTTTGCGCGCGCAGACCATAGGCCACGCATGTGCAGAACGGTGAAAACGCCGTTCTGTGCATGCAAAATCACTGAAAATCGCCGGATCCGCTTTCCGGCGATTTTCACTATACGGCAGGCCCCTGGAACGGAACCCGCCATATTCCCGGGGCCCTGCTTTATATGCAAAAAAATAGCCTGCATAGTTTTCCCTGTCCTGTGTGTCCTGTCACTCCTCTCTGCATTGTTGTTACTAATGTAACTACCTTCCTGTACGGTATCGGCGTTCTCCTCGCTTCCCACACAGAGCACTCCCTCTCCGCAGGGAGTCCCTGGACACACAAAACAATCCTGCCTTACCGGCCTCCACGGCTCCTCGCCCCTGCCGCCGTCGCGGGATCACTCCCCTCGACGATTCCTCTGCTCAGCGCCGGGCGCACCCACGCCCTCCTGCACGCACACCTACACGCACGCCAGCCCCAGACGTTATGTGCATGCATTCCCAGCTTACAGAGCACACGCCTAACAGAGCACTTTTAACCACTGCTCCTGCAGTGAGGCATCGCCCCCAAGCATCACACAGTTCCATGCAAATCAAGGATTACACTCAGCTGGGCTGTAACACCTCCCTCCTATCAGGGAAGACTCCTTGCAGTCCTCCAGGCCTGCCCCCTTTTCCCATTGGCCTGCCCAGCTTTATTATGCCTGTGCTTCCCATCACTCGTCGCTCGACAGTCTCTGTATGGAAGCATTTGACTACTCTCTCAGTGACTCCTCAGGTATTGACACGGATTGGACGACTACCCCCTCTGGCTCTCGACTTCGGCTCTACTTGGACTTCGTGACTTCTGGCATCCCTGTAACACGGCTTATACCTTCGATCATCCGCAACTCTCCTATCCCTGATCTTGGCAACGGCAATAACTACTCCTCCTCTACTACCGGTACCGGCAAGTATTGTCTTCATTACTATACCTGGCCTGGCAACACTAACACCACACTCCGGACGCGCTCCCTTTGCTGCGGGTGCGTGTATCCCTACGTCCCACCTCAGCACAGGGGACGGGTCTGGTCTGCGGGCAGCACCGGCGTAACATTATGTCGAGCCCACAAGACGCAGACCAGACCGAACTTCAACAGTTTCTCTCTAATCTGCTTCAGCATAACCAGGCCATGGCGGATCAAATTGTGACACTTACACGCCAGGTCGCAGTACTCTCAGACAGGGTACCGACCGCGACCCCGCCAGATGTAAGCCCCCACTCCGCAAGCGCAGTTAGCAGCTCAGATGTAAGGATTCCTCCCCCCAAGCCTTATGCAGGTGAACCGCAAGATTGTAGGGGTTTCCTAAACCAGTGTGAGGTGCAGTTTGAAATGGCTCCCCATCTCTACAATACTGATCGCAAGAAGGTAGCCTACATTTATAACCTCCTCACTGGCAGCGCCCTGGCTTGGGCTTCCCCGGTATGGGAGCGACGTTCTGACCTTACCCAAGATTACCCGGCATTTAAAGCCGAGTTTCAAGAAGTATTCGATTCTTCCGCTCGTCGGGAGATGGCATCTGTTTCTCTCCTCCAGATCACTCAGGGATGGCGAATGGTGACGCAGTATGCTGTGGAATTCCGGACTCTAGCAGCCGAGACTAACTGGGGACAAGAGGCTCTCGTCTCCGTGTTCTGGCAAGGCCTGGCAGATCCCATCAAGGATGAACTCTCTCGCCAATCCAGGCCGAATCATTTGGAGGTCCTCATTGATTTGGCTGTCCGAGTGGATCAACGTATCCAGGTACGCCGCTCAGAGCGTCAGCGCACTCGCGTCCATAACTTTCAAGTTCCATTCTCCAGTACTCCCAGCAACACTCCTGCACTGGAGTTGCCAGAGCCAATGCAATTGGGGGTACAACGCATCCGCACACCGATACGGCAGTTCCGCCACGCCGGGGGATTGTGTTTCTACTGCGGATCCATGGAACATCTGGTTCGGGAGTGTCCACTGCGTCCGGGACGGGAACACCCAGTGAGCACAGAGGGTCTCTCTCTGGGTGTAATGTCTCCACGTCCCCTTTCTAAAGGTGAACTCCCTAAGAAACTTACATTTCCAGTCTCCCTTTCAGGCGATAAGTTCAAGACTTCTACCGCCGCTTCATTGACTCAGGAGCTGGAGGAAACTTTGTGGATCTTGAATTCGCCAGGTTAAACCGCATACCACTCGTGAGAAAGAAGGTTCCCATCGCACTCGTCGGTATCGATGGACGTCCTCTTACCCCGGCCCACATCTCCTTAGAGACGGCTCCCTTGCTTCTGTCCTCACATCTGCACAAGGAGATCTTAGTTCTCGATGCCATTCACGCTCCTGGGATACCCATCACCCTTGGTCTTCCTTGGCTACAGCTTAACAATCCTCTCATTGACTGGACTTCCTCTGGAGGCCGAGGTCAGGCGAGACTCATCAACTGCTGGCCAATACCTCTGTTCCCGAAGTTATTCTACCTTCCGTTTACCATCAATTCCGGGACGTTTTCAATAAGGTACAGTCAGACCTCTTGCCGCCACACAGGACTTACGATTGTCCGATCGATCTAGTTCCAGGTTACTCCCTACCCAAGTCCAAGACCTACCCCTTGTCGTTACCAGAATCTCACGCTATGGATGAATATATCCAGGAGAATCTCAAGAAAGGCTTTATTCGTCACTCCAATTCCCCAGCAGGGGCTGGGTTTTTCTTCGTCAAGAAAAAGGATGGGTCGTTGAGGCCTTGCATCGACTACAGGGGTTTAAACCACATCACTATTAAAAATCGTTACCCCCTTCCCCTTATTACCGAACTGTTCGATAAATTACAGGCGGCCAAGATTTTTTCCAAGTTGGATCTACGTGGTGCCTATAACCTGGTGCGCATCAGGAAGGGGGATGAATGGAAGACGGCCTTCAACACGCGTAGTGGACACTACGAATATCTAGTAATGCCTTTCGGCTTATGTAATGCTCCCGCTGTCTTCCAGGATTTCATCAACGACGTCTTTCGTAACGTACTCAATATTTTTGTTATTGTATATCCTGATTTTTTCCAAAGATCTCCAGGACCATAAACGCAACACCTCCTACGTCCTTTCCCGTCTCCGTGAACACTATTTGTACGCCAAACTGGAGAAGTGCACCTTTCATACGACCTCTACTCCGTTCCTGGGGTATATCATTTCCGATGAGGGGTTTATGATGGACTCCGGTAAACTTCAAGCAGTCACTGAATGGCCAAGACCCAACTCTCTCAAGGCCATACAATATTTTTTAGGGTTCGCTAATTACTATCGTAAGTTTATACGGAGTTTTTCCACCATTGTGGCACCCCTCACTGCGCTCACCAAAAAAGGAGCTGATCCTTCTGCTTGGTCACCCGAGGCTATCTCCACCTTCGAGACACTCAAGGAAGCCTTTATATCCGCACCTATTCTCCGTCATTCCAACATCGAACTTCCCTTCGTCCTGGAGGTCGACGCTTCTGATTGAGGCGCTGGTGCCGTTCTTTCCCAGAGACCCACGCCCCAAGATAAGTTACATCCCTGTGCATATTTTTCCAAGAAATTCTCGTCTGCCGAGAGGAACTATGACGTGGGTAACAGGGAACTTCTGGCCGTGAAGATGGCTCTTCAAGAGTGGAGACACCTGCTGGAGGGGTCAAAAGAGCCGTTTACTATTCTCACGGACCACAAGAACCTTTTTTACATAGAGAACGCTCGACGCCTTGGTCCACGACAGGCTCGTTGGGCTCTTTTTTTTTCTCGATTCGATTTTCACCTGTCCTATATTCCCGGGACCAAGAACGTAAAGGCAGACGCACTCTCCCGTATACATTCTTCTGAAGAGAGGTCAGAAGAATCATTGGAGACTAATCTTTCCTCATGAGAGGATTCTCGCCACGTCTACTTTCAAGAATCTTGACAAGATTTTGCACTCCCAGAGACGCATTCCCAAGGACTTGGTCGTTCCCGACAACAAACTCTTTGTACCATCCAAATTTGTTCCAGAGGTCCTGTCTTGGGGTCACTCCTCTAAATCTGCAGGTCATCCAGGTTTTAAGAAGACTACTGATCTCATTCGTCGGAATTTCTGGTGGCCAAGGATGTCTCAAGATATTCTGGAGTTTACCCACGCATGCCCCACGTGCGCTCAAAGCAAGACTCTCCGTCAAAAGCCTCAGGGTTTTCTGTTACCCCTTACAGTTCCCGACCACCCCTGGTACCACATTTCTATGGACTTCATCGTGGAGTTGCCCAGGTCCAGAGGAATGAACACTATCTTGGTGGTCGTGGACAGGTTCTCAAAGATGTCCCATTTCATTCCACTTAAAGAATTACCCACCTCCCCCGCCCTTGCTGATATCTTTACGGAGCAGATTTTCCGGATTCATGGGATCCCTTCGTCCATCGTTTCTGACAGAGGTTCTCAGTTCGTATCCAAATTTTGGAGAGCTTTCACGAAGAGATTGGGCATCTCTTCTTCCTTCTCTTCCGCCTATCATCCTCAGTACAATGGACAAACGGAGAGAATCAATCAATCCCTGGAGAAGTACCTGAGATGTTTTATATCCGATTTCCAGGATGATTGGGCTCAACTCCTCTCTTGGGCAGAGCATGCCGTCAATTCTACAAAAAAACGAGTCCACCCGGGAGTCACCCTTCTTTATAAATTATGGGTTCCACCCTCCCTGTCTTCCCATCCCCAACATTCCTTCTGGAGTACCAGCCGTAGATGAACGCATTTCTTCCCTCCAAACCGCATGGTCCAGGATTCAGTCTACCCTTCTCAACTCCTCCCGCAGATCGAAACTACAGGCCGATCGTCGTGGTCGTTCGGCGCCCAGTTACAAACCAGGGGATTTGGTATGGCTCTCTTCTAGGAATATCCACCTCAAGGTACCCTCTCCTAAACTGGCACCTAAGTTCCTGGGACCCTTCCCTATTTGTGAACAAATCAATCCTGTGGCATTCCGGCTCCAACTACCACCCAGTATGAAGATTCCCAATGTCTTTCATGTGTCCCTCTTAAAACCATTCATCTCCAGTCACTTCTTTCCGGATCAGACTCGTAAACCGGATCCCATTACTGTACAAAATAACGAGGAATACGAAGTTCACTCTCTTTTGGATTCTCGCCTATCCAGGGGTCAGCTTCAGTTCTTGGTGCAGTGGAAGGGCTTTGGCCCTGAAGAGAGATCCTGGGTACCTTCAAAGGACATTCATGCCCCGGCCCTTCTTAAGTCCTTCAGGAAAAAGTTTCCAGAGAAACCGTTCTTGGACCGTCCTGAGGCCGTTCCTGAAGAGGGGGGTACTGTCATGAATCAGCCTTTTTCTACTCCCATTTGCTACCATTGACGTGAAGCCCCCAACAATTATATTTTTCATGCCTGCTTAAACCACCATCCATGTTACGTGACTCCACAGCACAGGCCAGTAAAGACAGGGACGGGAGCAAATTGAAGAGCAGCTCAGAACAAATGAGGGATATTTAAAATGAAAACCATGAAGGAAAATTGTGTTGCGTTCAGATGCGAGGATTGTCCAGCGATTGGTAAGGAGGCAGAATTTAAAAACATTGGGGCCTTCACTTGTCTGTCTGTGGATTTTGGGGGGCCTTGATAATGACGGGCTCAGCTCAGTTACATCTGCGACACACCCCAAAGGCAGACATCTGATGGGGGCTTCCCCCAAGAGCGCTCCACCGGACAGTGTGTTATGGATTAACATTTGCTTGTAATTTGTGGAATGTCAACCCCCCACTGGAAGTGTTACGCCGGTGCTGCCCAGCAGCCCAGACCTGTCCGCCTGTTCTGAGGTGGGACGTAGGGTACACGCACCGCAGCAAAGGGAGCGCGTCCGGAGTGTGGTGTTAGTGTTGCCAGGCCAGGTATAGTAAGAAGACAATACTTGCCGTACCGGTAGTAGAGGAGGAGTAGTTATTGCCGTTGCCAAATCAGGGATTGGAAGTTGCGGATGGTCGAAGGTATAAGCCGTGTTACAGGGATGCCAGAAGTCACGAAGTCCAAGTAGAGCCGAAGTCGAGAGCCAGAGGGGGTAGTCGTCCAATCCCGTGTCAATACCTGAGGAGTCACTGGAGAGTGTCAAATGCTTCCATACAGAACTATGTCGAGCGACGAGTGATGGGAAGCACAGGCAAAATAGCTGGGCAGGCCAATGGGAAAAGGGGCAGGCCTGGAGGACTCAAGGAGTCTCCCTGTATGAGGAGGGAGGTGTTACAGCGCCCAGCTGAGTGTAATTGATTTGCATGGAACTGTGTGATGCTTGGGGGCGAGCGCCTCCACTGCAGGAGCAGTGGTTAAAAGTGCTCTGTTAGGCGTGTGCTCTGTAAGCTGGGTGCATGCACATAACGTTCTGGGGCTGCGTGCGTGTAGGTGTGCGTGCAGGAGGCGTGGGCCGCCCCGGCGCTGAGAGAGGTACGCCGAGGGGAGTGATCCCGCGACGGGGCAGGGGCAGGAGCGTGGAGCGGTAAGGCAGGATTGTTTTGTGTGTCCAGGGCTCCCTGCGGAGAGGGAGTCTGTGTGGAAGCGAGGAGAACGCCGATTCCTGACGGTACACCCCCTCTTCAGGACGGCCTGCGACGCCAAGAACGGTTTTCTGGAAACTTTTTCCTGAAGACTTAAGAAGGGCCGGGGCATGAATGTCCTTTGAAGGTCCCAGGATCTCTCTTCAGGGCCAAACCTCCACTGCACCAAGAACTGGAGCTGACCCTGGATAGGCGAGAATCCAAAGAGAGTGACTGTCATTCCTCGTATTTTGTACAGTATGGGATCGGTTTACGAGTCTGATCCGGAAAAGTGACTGGAGTAATGGTTTTTAAGAGGGACACATGAAGAACATTGGAATCTTCATACTGGGTGGTAGTTGGAGCCGGAATGCCACAGGATTGATTTTTTCACAAATAGGGAGGGTCCCAGAACTTGTGCCAGTTTAGGAGATGGTACCTTAGAGTGGATATTCCTAGAGAGAGCCTACCAAATCCCTGGTTTGTAACTGGGCGCCGAACGACACGATTCGGCCTGTATTTCGATCTGGGGAGGAGTTGGAGAAGGGTAGACTGAATCCTGGACCATGCGGTTTGGAGGGGAAGAAATGCGTTCATCTCGGCTGGTACTCCAGAAAGGAATGTTGGGATGGGAAGACAGGGAGGGTGGAACCCATAATTTATAAAGAAGGGTGGACTCCCGGGTGGACTCGTTTTTTGAGAATTCGGCATCTCTGCCCAAGAGAGGAGTTGAGCCCAATCATCCTGGAAATCGGATATAAAACATCTCAGGTACTTCTCCAGGGATTGATTGATTCTCTCCTGTTCCATTGTACTGAGGATGATAGGCGGAAGAGAGGAAGAAAGGATGCCCAATCTCTTCGTGAAAGCTCTCCAAAATTTGGATACGAACTGAGAAACCTCTGTCGAAACATGACGAAGGGATCCCATGATCCGGAAAATCTGCTCCGTAAAGATATCAGCAAGGGCGGGGGAGGTGGGTAATCCTTTAAGTGGAATGAAATGGGACATCTTTGAGAACCTGCCACGACCACCAAGATAGTGTTCATTCCTCGGACCTGGGCAACTCCACGATAAGTCATAGAAATGTGGACAGGGGTGGTCGGGAACTGTAGGGGTAACAAAAAACCTGAGGCTTTTGACGGAGAGTCTTGCTTTGAGCGCACGTGGGGCATGCGCGGTAAACTCCAGAATATCTTGAGACATTCCTTGGCCACCAGAAATTCCGACGAATGAGATCAGTAGTCTTCTTAAAACCTGGATGACCTGCAGATTTAGAGAGTAGACCCCAAGACAGGACCTCTGAACAAATTTGGATGGTACAAAGAGTTTTGTCGGGACGACCAAGTCCTTGGGAATGCGTCTCGGGAGTGCAAAATCTTGTCAGATTCTTGAAAGTAGACGTGGCGAGAATCCCTCATGGAAGGATAGTCTCCCAAGATTCTCTGCCTCTCTTCAGAAGAATGTATACGGAGAGTGCGTTGCTTTACGTTCTTGGTCCCGGGAATATAGGACGGTGAAATTGAATCGGAAAAAAAAAGAGCCGCCAACGAGCCTGTCGTGGACCAAGGCGTCGAGCGTTCTCTATGTAAAAAAAGGTTCTTGTGGTCGTGAGAATAGTAAACGGCTCTTTTGACCCCTCCAGCAGATGTCTCCACTCTTAAGAGCCATCTTCACGGCCAGAAGTTCCCTGTTACCCCACGTCATAGTTCCTCCTGGCAGACGAGAATTTCTTGGAAAAATATGCACAGGATGTACTTATCTTGGGGCGTGGGTCTCTGGGAAAGAACGCACCAGCGCCGCAATCAGAGCGTCGACCTCCAGGACGAAGGGAAGTTCGATGTTTGGAATGACGGAGATAGTGCGGATATAAAGGCTTCCTTGATTGTCTCGAAGGGGAGATGCCTCGGGTGACCAACAGAGTAATCAGCTCCTTTTTGGTGAGCGCAGTGAGGGGTGCCACATGGTGGAAAAACTCGTATAAACTTACGATAGTAATTAGCGAACCCTAAAAAATTGTATGGCCTTGAGAGAGTTGGGTCTTGGCCATTCAGTGACTGCTTGAAGTTTACCGGATCCATCATAAACCCCTCATCGAAATGATAATACCCCAGGAACGAGTAGAGGTCGTATGAAAGGTGCACTTCTCCAGTTTGGCGTACAAATGTGTTCACGAGAGATAAAGGACTGTAGGAGGTGTGGCGTTATGGTCCTGGAGATCTTTGGAAAAAATCAGGATATCATCCAATATACAAAAATATTGAGTACCTTACGAAAGACGTCGTTGATGAATCCTGAAGACAGCGGAGCATTAACATAAGCCGAAAGGCATTACTAGATATTCGTAGTGTCCACTACGCGTGTTGAAGGCGTCTTCCATTCATCCCCCTTCCTGATGCGCACCAGGTTATAGGCACCACGTAGATCCAACTTGGAAAAAATCTTGGCCCCTGTAATTTATCGAACAGTTCGGTAATAAGGGGAAGGGGGTAACGATTTTTAATAGTGATGTGTTTAAAACCCTGTTCGATGCAAGGCCTCAACGACCCTCCTTTTTCTTGACGAAGAAAAACCCGCCCCTGCTGGGAATGGGATGACGAATAAAGCCTTTCTTGAGATTCTCCTGGATAATTCATCCATAGCGTGAGATTCTGGTAACGACGGGGTAGGTCTTGGACTTGGTTAGGGAGTAACCTGGAACTAGATCGATCGACAATCGTAAGTCCTGTGTGGCGGCAAGAGGTCTGACTGTACCTTATTGAAAACGTCCCGAATTGATGGTAAACGGAGGTAGAATAACTTCGGGAACAAGGTATTGGCCAGCAGTTGATGAGTCTCGCCTGACCTCGCCTCCCAGAGGAGAGTCCAGTCAATGAGAGGATTGTAGCTGTAGCCAGAAAAGACCAAGGGTGATGGTTATCCCAGAGCGTGAATGGCCATCGAGAACAAATCTCCTTGTGCAGATGTGAGGACAAAGCAAGGGAGCGTCTCTAAGGAGATGTGGGCCGGGGTAAGAGACGTCCATCGTACCGACGAGTGCGATGGGAACCTTCTTTCTCACGATGGTATGCGTTTTACCCTGGCGAATTCAAGATCCCACAATTTCCTCCAGCTCCTGAGTCAATGAAGCGGCGGTAGAAGTCTTGAACTTATCGCCTGAAAGGGAGACTGGAAATGTAAGTTTCTTAGGGAGTTCACCTTTAGAAAGGGACGTGGAGACATTACACCCAGAGAGAGCCCTCTGTGCTCACTGGGTGTTCCCTCCCGAGACGCAGTGGACACTCCCGAACCAGATGTTCCATGGATCCGCAGTAGAAACAATCCCAATCCCCCGCGTGGGGAACTGCCGTATCGGTGTGCGGATGCGTTGTACCCCCAATTGCATGGGCTCTGGCAACTCCAGTCAGGAGTGTTTGCTGGGAGTACTGGAGAACGGAACTTGAAATTTATGGACGCGAGTGCGCGACGCTCTGAGCGGCGTACCTGATACGTTGATCCACTCGGACAGCCAAATCAATGAGGACCTCCAATTGATCCGGCCTGATTGGCGAGAGAGTTCTCCTTGATGGGATCTGCCGGCCTTGCCATGAACACGGAGACGAGAGCCTCTTGTCCCCAGTTGTCTCGGCTGCTAGAGTCCGGATTCCACAGCATACTGCGTCACCATTCGCCGTCCCTAGTGATCTGGGAGAAAACAGATGCCATCTCCCGACGAGGCGGAAGAATCGAATACTTTTGAAACTCGGCTTTAAATGCCGGGTAATCTGGGTAAGGTCAGAACGTCGCTCCCAAACCGGGGAAGCCCAAGCCAGGGCGCTGCCATGAGAGGGTTATAAATGTAGGCTACCTTCTTGCGATCAGTATTGTAGAGATGGGGAGCATTTCAAACTGCACCTCACACTGGTTTAGGAAACCCCTACAATCTTGCGGTTCACCTGCATAGGCTTGGGGGAGGAATCCTTACATCTTAGTGCTAACTGCGCTGCGGAGTGGGGGCTACACATCTGGCGGGGTCGCGGTCGGTACCCCTGTCTGAGAGACTCTGCGACCTGGCGTGTAGTGTCACAATTTGATCCGCCATGGCCGGTTTTGCTGAGCAGATTAGAGAGAAACTGTTGAAGTTCGGTCTGGTCTGCGTCTTGTGGGCTCGACATATGTTACGCTGCGCGGTGCTGCCCGCAGACCAGACCCTCCCCTGTGCTGAGTGGGACGAGGTTACACGACCCGCAGCAAAGGAGCGCGTCCGAGTGTGGTGTTAGTGTTGCCAGGCCAGTTATAAGTAAGAAGACAATACTGCCGGTACCGTAGTAGAGGGAGTAGTTTATTGCGTTGCCAAGATCAGGATGGAGAGTTGCGATGATCGAAGGTAAAGCCGTGTGTTACAGGGATGCCAGAAGTCACGAAGTCCAATAGAGCCGAAGTCGAGAGCCAGAGGGGGTAGTCGTCCAATCCGTGCAATACCTGAGGAGTCACTCTGAGAAGTAGTCAAATGCTTCCATACAGAGACTGTCGAGCGACGAGTGATGGGAACACAGGCAATAATAAAGCTGGGCAGGCCAATGGGAAAAGGGGGCAGGCCTGGAGGACTGCAAGGAGTCTTCCCTGATAGGAGGGAGGTGTTTCAGCCCAGCTGAGTGTAATCCTGATTTGCATGGAACGTTGTGATGCTTGGGGGCGAGCCTCACTGCAGGAGCAGTGTTAAAAGTGCTCTGTTAGGCGTGTGCTCCTGTAAGCTGGGAATGCATGCACATAACGTCTGGGGCTGGCGTGCGTGTATTGCGTGCAGGAGGGCGTGGCGCACCCGGCGCTGAGCAGAGGAATCGCAGGGGAGTGATCCGCGACGGCGGCAGGGGCGAGGAGCGTGGAGCCGTTAAGGCAGGATTGTTTTGTGTGTCCAGGGACTCCCTGCGGAGAGGGAGTGCTCTGTGTGGGAAGCGAGGAGAACGCGATTCCT
>WSYH01013491.1:0-16978 GCA_036426205.1 Ascaphus truei
CCAGAAATTCTACCGGGTCATCAAGTGTATTATTCTCATTAAAGAGAACCATAAGATCCTGCTCCCTGCACTGGTCACGGTTTGTTTGAGTATAATCCAGTACACAAACATAATGAAAAAATATAAAGAAAAGATAAATGTTCTGTTATCTATGGGAGCTCAAAACTATGCACTAGCATGTGTTTGCTGCTAACGCTTTTCAATTAGTCATTTATATATCCGGCCAATGTAATTGACGCTGAATACAAGCAGTATATCTCTAAATACAATGGCAATTGACTTAGTCCATAACTACGATTAAATGTTTAGGCATTGATTACTGTATTGACTATCTATTAAATAACAGGTAGCGAAGCGCTGAAGAAAGATAGGGGTTATATGTTTTTAATTTGTAATTTGATAATTTCCCCTTTATTTTTCCGTCGGAGCTTTTCTGTATTTAAAAAGCAGGGCAGCTTGGCCGCTTTCTCCGCGTATCACTTCGCAAGACGAATCCCTATTCCTAAGGGTGAAACGCTTTGAGGGGGGAGAATGCGTTGGGCTAGCCCTTTGTGTTGCCACTAATAACGTTTTTGAAGATCCCAGCAGTGCCTCTCGAGTCTGACCATGCTGCAGTTGGTCGGCCACGCGAATCCTATCCGTCCATGTTTCTCAGTACTCTTTCGGCAGTATCGGTGGCTGGCGGCAGAAGCAGCCGTAGGTGGGCAGGCTCCAGACCGGAGATGCAGGGAGGTAAGTTAACAACAGTCTCCTCCTGCACTGGTCAATTCTTCTGTGGCCGTTAAGCGGAGCTCCCTGCCATGTCGCTGTCGTCAGTGTCTGACAGATTTCAGACTGCCAGACATACTGTCACTGGAAGCTGCATGACATATTCATCACATATCTATCTTTGCACGACTTTTCTTTCTGTTTCTTTCATGCGCGATCTTTTTTTATCTTTTCTTCTCTCCTGCTCTCTGGGTCTCATTATGTCGTGTCTCCCTTGTTCCTACTCTCCTTCTTGCCGCTTATGTCTCTGTCCTCTCGCTACCCTTGTTGTATCTACGTCTTTAGAGGTGGGAAGAGTAAAGAGCGAAAAAGATCGCTAGCCGCTGTTTGGTCTAAGACCCGTCCTCGATATTTTCTTAACTAAACGTCGAGGGTGGCCCCTACCCCCACGGAGCATCCCCTTGGGTAGACGAGTATGTGCGGCGCTTGCCCCCGTGATACGGATGAACGCCTGTATCATATCCGCCTTTGAATAGCTTCGCCGCTTTCCCTGCTGGTCTCCCGGTCTATAATTGGGATTTTCGGGTATAGGGGTTGCTTCTTTTTCTAGGTCTTCCATGTAGTCATTTTTGTCGTTCGACACCTCTAATAATGCCTGCCGATGAACGTAGGACTTGTCTGCCCAGGCACCTATGATCCTCATCATGCCATTGGGGGGGAAGAGCTGGTCTTCTCCATTCCTTTTTACTGCAAACAACCCCTGAATTTTTATGCAGGACACGCGGTACCTCAAGTTACTATTTCACTAAATTGGAAAATGCTTACTCGTTAAGTAAAGACAAGAATGAATTTGTTGGGATAATAACGACATCGGAAAATTATATACTTTAAAACGTATTCGCCTAGATGTTAACGTCATATACCAAGAAGCCCCTTCTTTGGTTTGACCAATGTAGAATTTGAACACAATGGTGCCTAATTCTATGAGGACTGTTTCATTTTACAGTTAACTTTGACTGCTTGATTATTAGTACAAAAATACTGGTTCACGATATACAAAGTATATTTTCCTACACACATGTCCTTTTTTCCCTTCTGCCCCTGCAATCCATTCAGGCGCTTTTCATACTGGATAATTTCAAGGAGCAGACAAATAAACAGCTATAGCTGGAGCAAACTTTATATAAACAAGAGATAAAAACCATTATGCTCAAGAAACAGTCAAATTTGAGCGTGACAAGTGGACTATGATTTGCACCAGCGTTTCGATATGGGCAGAAATTGACCATCTATAACCATAGGCAAAAGCCAAATTGGGCCCTACATCCCTCGCCTTCTAACTACGTGCTTTTGTAAATCAATCCTTAGGGAAACAAGCTAATGATTCTTGGCTTCAACGATGCTGTATCCTTCTCATTCCTCCGAGAGTGACTTCAAAACTGCCTCGTCAGGGGGACGAGTTATGGGCAGGAACATAGTTGAGAGGTTTATATAGCCAACAGACCACGCAACACTTAGAGTCCGCAAAAACGTGGAATGAGGACTAGACGAGGGCAGGAGAAATAACCCACATTGGATGCCATCCAAGAGGCTCATAAAAAACTTAACAATGGAGTAACAGTATGTTATAACATCTCTAGAAAAAGCATAAACTGACAGCAATCATTAGAACTATCATGTTGCAAGTCTTGGACTTTCTTCTTTGCTACGAAGTAGGCGCGAAATTTAACTTGTTTTTCTACATGGTAAGACGTATCAAATTTACACTCAAATTAAGCAATTGAAAACGGCTTGCTTTTTCCGAGGAATCAATAATCTACCAATACAGTGTACCCGATATTTGGACATTAACCCTGTTTCAAAATTCCACTAGGGTTTTGTAAGACCAGTGCATGGAAGGCAGGATCTTATGGTCTCTAATGTAGGATAATCTACAACTTTGATGACCCGTTGAATTTCGGGCAGTATCAATTCTGTGTTTAAAAAGAATCCCTGTTACTAGCGCCCTCTATTTATGAGGGGGCAGTCACCTCGATATCTTTCAGAAAGCCATAGAAGAGATCTATTGCTCCTAGCCAAAGGTATAGGAACCAGGGACTCATCAGATAACAAGCCGGGGAAACAAAGAACAGCTATTAAAAAACATTAACTAATAACGATCTATTCTAGTGGGAAGGCTGAGCAAAATGTCGCAGCTTGTGGTGCTGACAGAGATTATTATGTGTGCAGAGGCACAGGCGACAACTAGCGCTCCCGATACCTACCGTACCCTTGGCAGGGACCCCACCCTTCATTCCGCTTCGAGAGTTCTCTGGACCTCATGATGAAGGTGAGATGTTACAGCAGCATCCTCTCCACCAAATGATGGGCGGGACTTCCTCACCATCCATAATCATCCTCCCATTTTTCATCACCTACCCAAAATTCACGAACACTGATTGCAAACCCCGTGTAGAACCCATTATTTCTAGTATAGGCTCACTGGGTGAACACCTTTTCACACATATAGATCACTTTTTACAAGCCACTTGTTCAACGGTTATCTTACCCGTTCTCACATTATAGACACCAACACTCTTATTCAGCTACTCACTCCCCATCAGTTGGCACACACATTACATCTGGGTTACCCTAGATGTACTTCCCTATAACAATCATATAAACACGAACATGGTCTCACTGCCACAGAATATTTTCTGCACAATACAGCGTTCCTATGCGCAGTCAATATGTCTCCTACCATATCCATCTCCAATCTCTCAGCACCGAATTCTTTTCTTTTTGATATTCACAGTTTTATCTCAAAAACACGTGGACACAATGGGACGCTTTGCCACTTCCTACGCGCAACTATTCTATGGGTTTGGTGGTAGATTGTTCCCACGTGTTTGGGAGATTCAAACCCTTTCGATACATGGAATTTGCTTTATACAAGCGCTAACATTGATTATCTCATTTAGATCTGGGTGGTGGGGAGGATGAGACTTTTGAAATGTTTTTTTGAGTGTATCTGGCGGATAATACATTGAATTTGAGGTTTACCCATACATATGACAAATTCCAATTAAATTTTTGGATTTGAATTTGTATTTCGATTTGGAGAACAAAATCCAGTCTGGCATCTATAGGAAAGAAAAGTCCAGAAACCTCCGGCTTTCAATGCTAAAAGCTGTCAAGCTCAGCGCCCTCTGGTCAGAGGTATTCCGAAGGCGAGTTCCTGCGGTTTACGCAGAACTGCTCCACTTTGGGATCCTTTGACCGAAGGACGGGCGAGATGAGGGAGAGATTCCTGTCAAGGGGGTACAATTGCTATTGACCTAGATCTGGCATATCAAAGTGCCTTAGACACGCGTAGAAGAGGACAACTCATAAATATGAATGTTCGCCACAATCCACAAGGTATCACGGGCGAGGATACGGTGAACCCCTTCTTTATAACCAATTATAGTGAGCAGCCAATTGTATTAAAGCCATCATACACAAGCACTGGACCACCTGTCGCTAGACCCTCTTTTGGCAGAATTGGTTAGTATGGGTCCCAAAATAGTGTTTAGAAAGTGCCACATTAGGGAACCTTCTTTCGCCCAGTATGCTAAAGCCAACCAACCTTAATAGAACTAATATGTCCTATGTTTCCTAGACTCACTGGTTCGTTCAAAGTGGTGCACTGCAAAATATGTCCCTAATATGATTAAGACCAAGCATTTCTCGAACCACGATGAACACTCGATTTCCCATCAAAACTTTTATAACATGCCAGACCAGTTTTGTGATTTATTTGTGTAAATGCGGGTGCTAAGAAACACATATGTAGACTAACTAGTAGAGTCCTAAAATCCGCATAATGGAACACCTTAGACTAATCAAAAAACATGATACTACACACCCGGTACCACTGCATTTCAATGTGTGTCCGTTGGGTACTGTGGAAATTTCAGATGTTGTGCCATCGAACACATTGTGTTTTACCACCCCGAGGAGGGGATAGATTAAGGATTTTAGATCAGGAGAGGCACATCTGGCGGATACATACACTTAATTCTTACAGCCCCACCGGACTCAACATTGATTGGGATTTACGCTGTTTTTCTTTAAGTTTTGCTTTCTTTAAGTTTTTTTTAACTTTCTAAATAAACTGTCTAAGATATAATGCCTTAGGGTGAAGCATACAGTTAATATGCTGCTCTCTCTATGATCATTTCCCCCCCTCCTCTATGACCCCCCCCCTCCCTTTTTCCCTCCCGCCCCCCCTTTCCGCTCTCCCTTTTCCCCCCTCCCCCCCCCCCGCCTCACCCTACCCCCCCCTCCCCCGGCTCCCCCCCTCTATCACACTGCTTCTCTCTTATGTCAAGCATTGGTTGAGAGCCCAGTAAATTATGTTTAATAGCTTAAAAGACAGTTTACAGTTTAATCCGAGTATAATAATGTATTAGATTTTTTGAGTATAATCCATAACACAAACATAATGAAAAATATAAACTGTTCTTGTTATCTATGGGACTCAACTATGTACTAGCATGTTTGCAGCAACCTTTTTAAATTATTCATTTATTATATCCCCATGATTGACCTGAATACAAGCAGTATATCTTAAATACTGCAATTCATTGTCAACTAAGCAAATTAATATGTTTTCATTGATTACTGTATTAGACTATCTAATAAACAGGTACAAGCGCTGAGGGGTTAATGTTTTTAAATTTGTAATTTAAATGTCCCCGTTTTCGCTGGTGCTTTTTCTGTATTAAACAGGCAGCTTCCGCTTCTTCTCCCCACGTGCCAAGACGAAGCCCTATCCTATGGTGAAACGCGTTGAGGGGGAGATGCGGTGCTAGCCCTGTGTGGTTTTCCACGAATAAAGTTTTTTGAGATCCCAGCAGCTCCTCTCTGAATCAGACATGCGGCGTTGCGCCCGTAATCCTCCATTGTTTCCCGATTTGTCATGTGCCATATGGAGAGCGGAGTGCCATGTCATATATGCATGCAATCCCCGCAAAGTTTATATAAAATCAAATGATTGAAGATATGGACTGCTCGTCTGGAACATCTCGTCGACAAAGGCGACGGCCCGAACGCCGTTCGAGGTTTTTTAACATATCCCGTGCCTATGAGTCTACGGCATTGATTAAGGACTTTTATACCGGTATCTAGCCCCTCTCATTTTTTCACAATTGCTGTCTCCGTTTTTTCCCGTGAGGATACTTCTCTGTTATCTGCTAACTGATGGCAACCGCCATGGGGATTCACTCCTTACAGAACAACTCTTCTACTGTGAGTAACCCCAGTCCGTTCACATACGTCTGGGTGTCATACCTTATTGTGCTTTTCTCCGGGGGTAGTTATATATTGTGTCATTGGGTATGTCAGAGATTTGTTACTGGATCACTCACCATACAGCACAGTTCCCCAGCATCTCTTAGGAGATATGCTATGGAGACATGGCAGATTATATATGTGTTTGTGCAGTAGAGTGGTGTTCCCTGTCTTCCCTCATTTAGAGCTTCAACATACTAGGATTGCATCTAGGTGATTTCCTATCAGCTGATGCACGTGTTCTAGTAGAACGTGTTTCGCTAGTATCTACAATTAGATACAAAAGCCTTAAGAGGATACACTCAATCAAGTCAACACCTTTTCCTCAGAGATACAGCTAGCAGGGCCTTTAAAAAGACGGTCCTTGGATATTGTAAATCAAGTTATATATGTATGTATATGTTGACACAAAGTAGCTAATGGTGGATGCATCACATTGTGATTTATATAAATTGGCACATAAGCAGGCATTAGGTCAATTATATATAATAAATAAATGATCAAATAGTATGATATTATATATATACACTGGTTATAAAAGACGCAGAAGGACTCAGTGCGATCGCTACGGAAGCACATGGTTTTCTGATACTTACCATGTTATCCTGAAGGCTAGGGTCACGTGTTGAGGTATGAATAGCTTCATGTTAGTGCTTTAACTCAATGCCTTCGCTCTTCCAAAGCTATGACAAGTCCTTAAATGTCTTTCTTAACTTTATTGGCATATTAGAAACTACAGAAGCTTGTAGGTGTAGTGTAGGCGAGAGTGGCTTCTCTATGATGGGATGTCTTCTATGAGTGACTATGGTAATAGAGGAAAGGCCTTACCAGGGTGGATGCAGACAAGGTGCTGTACTCACGTGTGATCTAGGGGTGGGAAGAGGAATGAGGATGGGCAAGGGTCACACTAGATGGGTAAGTGGAGTGTTTTCTATACTATCTGTTAGTGGCAAGGAGCAGGGGGTTATGTAATCTAGCCACAACTCTCAGTTAGGTAGTAATATGGAGCTGGCAGCAACGTCAACACAGGCTTGTGTGAAACAACTATGTATGCAATAATGTTGGGGGGCATTGCTGACAGCATCGGCGTTGCTGCGGAGACAGTGAGGAAGATATGAACAGTGCATCTGAACAGGAGAATCAACTCCCTATAACTAAAGGAAGACAGAGGAATATTTGTAATTTAGTTCCAGGACACGTTACGGCCCAGTCTGGTATCCTGGTAGTTTTCTCTACAGAGTGGTCGCTCGTGATGTGCTAGTCGTGGTATGTTGTGCACGCCTATCACCTGGCGTATTGGCGGAGAGAGATGCTCTTATGTTCCTTGCGGAAGCTGTATTAATGTCCCTGGAAGACTGGTCGTGCAGTCTGTCCAGTGAGTAAGTGCCGCCGTTTGATAGGCTTCCTGTGCTGAGTCATTGGAGCCTGATTGCAGTTACCCAGTATCTGGCTGGGTTTCTGTACGTGTGTAGGGACACCATATGTATGGTGAGTTGCCGCATTTTACCTTCCTTCAGTAAGGCGCTGGTTCTCTGGGTGCGTGTCCGCTGAAGGAATCATCTCTCCGCGTGAAAGAGCCACTAATTTGATTCTTGGTCTCTGCTCCCACGTTTGTGGGTTTGCGGCGGAGCGAAATGAGCTCCTAGGGATGGCAGGTTCTTCTAATTGTTCAGGGATGGCGTCTTTTTGATGAATGGAATGGTAGGCGAGTTTGCACCAACTGGCCTGGTCCATATTGGAGGTTAGGGTCTCCTTGACTGTTAGCATCGTATCCTGCTATACCTTCCCATTGATGGTGTTTTGGCTTGTCATCCGTCCTTTGTTGTCTGGAACGCGTGCACCATAGGTCATCGTGCATTCCTCTGCGAACGTAGAACATCTCCGTAGTTTGGTGGCAGCGCTTTTGTGTCTGCCTTGTTAGCCTGCCATCCGGGAGTGTTATTTTCTCCCATGCTGTTGACGTTACAGCTAAGACATTCTCTTTTGCACTAGTCAATCCTTTAATGAAATGTCTCTGTGGCTTGTCATCTTTTTTAGACATTTGAGAGGACAGTCTTTTTGTACACTGTGGGCTTGGCACGCTGTAGGGCGCAATCTGTTGGTACTGTTCTGTACGTCTAGTGCTGCAATTGCTCGCGGAGAATATTGTCCTGAGTGGTTTAGTGCCTTTTTGGTGACGATCCTTTGGTCGGCTCACCTTTGGGTAGGTTCCTTTTGCTCCTTATCGGTGGAATCGATCTCATCGTAATTAAGGCTGTCTGGACTGCTGAGCTATCCTAGGCCTATTGTCACATCCACTCGATTCGAGATGTTTTTGTTGGTATCCTCAGGGTATGACCTTGTCTTTCTCATTCACTTGGCGCCTTCGGTCACGTTGGAGTATGGCCAATACATGTTCAGAGGAGGACGTGGTGTCCTCATTCTGTTACGAGGCATCCGCTTCTGGCGGGCATCAACATAGTCTTTGCCTGTCCTCTTTGTTGGTGCATTGCGTTGCCCATCCAGGCACCCCATCCTAGGTCAAGTCTTTGGTCGTATGGCGTGTTTGTGGTGATCGCGTTAAGCTGTTCCGGACTTTTAATGTACCTCTCATGTCCCTCCCGAGTGCGCAGCAAGATCCTTGGCGCCATGTTCTACCATCAGGATGTCTTTGGCTATCCCTCTTGAGGTGCGGTTTATATGCGTGCGCATGTCAGTGTGGGAATTCTCGTCGCCCTGTTTTGTGGCCATTGGCGCACTCGGTGAGGTGGGGATGAGGCTACTCCCACTATCTGTTTAGCGACGCGAGAAAGACGGAATGACGTAAGCCGGATTGCTCGCTTCTCCGTTGACTCAGTTGTACCCTGGCACAGTTTTCTGAAGGTGTAGGGTGAGGCATTGTCGCTTGTATGTTAATAGGTTTGAGTACTCCGCCGTCTTCGCTAAGATCTGTTGCTTTGGTCGTCGAGGATTGCCTATCATCCGAATAGCTTCTCAGATGGTTGTCCGCTGGGGTGCACCGCGAGCAAGGGCATATTTTGGAGGCGGACTTTGTCAGCGCTTCTTTTTGCCGCAAAAAACCTCATTGGCGCTGAGATGTGACGGATGTTTGGCTCCTACTTCTTTTCCTCCCCGCCATGCTCGCGCTACGGTAGGATGGGTTGTGGAGGTGGTGGAGTGTCGAGCGGCCTCTTCTGGTGTAACGATGTCACGTGCTTTCATACTTTTGTACTACTGTGCATTTTGTCTCTTTTTATGTCAGTCCCTGGTCTAGGTGAGTCGTGGATTCTCGCGGGCAGGGCACCTGAAGCAAACTCTGAATTCTCCAAGTAACCTTCTTGCGTTTCTTCTAGGGGACTTCATCCTGAACCAAAGGCACATCGTTATTGGGTGTGTGCTTTCTGTGTAGGGTAGCATTCTTGTTTGGGTCCCTGCGGTTTCTGTCTCCCCGCTACGGCGACTGATGCGGGATTAGTTTGGGTCGTGGGTAGGCACTTCGTCCTGTGGACCGAGATGGGTGTTTGGAGTGTTACCGTTCTGGCGTCCACTTGGTCTGCTCATTCCGCTGGCTTTCTTGGTGCACTGGGTGTGGTTGCGGGCACAGCTAGATGAAATCTGGGATCGTCACTTGTCCTTGCCGACTGCTATCGCGATGAAGTCTCACGAAGAATGGAATGGGGGGTGACTACTTGCTGCGTTCTCCTCTCGCGGCTTTTTGTATTGGAGCGGCTGTGTTAGATCCCATTTTTTTCCACATGGGGTTGAAGGGTAGCTTTTCTCTCTCTTCTCTGCTTCTCCAGGATGGGTATCATCTCCACGATCTGAGTCTAGGGGCGTTGAGACTATTTAAGGAATGGTCTTTCCATTTGTGCGAACTCATTTCTTGGGCAGGGCATTGTCCCTGCGAGCCTCCTCGTAACTTCGAGTAGTCTTTAGTTGTATCTTGGGGAGGCTGGTGATTCTTTGAAGAGTCGAATCCTCGACTGCTTCGGGGCTGTCCGTAGGACCTCTAAGCCTTTCCCACACTAGGTCAAGCTACTTGGGGTTGGTGCGGCGGTTTGCGCCCGAATTCTCTTTGTGCGTGCGTCACTTGGATTCCGTTCGCCCAGGAACTTGAACTAAGCAGGTTGAGTGCTGCTCTTTTGCCCCTTGCTGGTAAGTCCAAGCTGTTTATTGCGTCTTTGTTAACGTGAACTTCCAGCGTCCCGGGTGTTTCAGGGCGGTCTTGACGAAGCTGATGAGTCCTGCGTGCACCAGTTGTCACTTCACGGATCATTACTGGCTATGTCTGTGCAGTCCTGAGGCATGATCGGGTGTTTGTCGCGCGTTCTGAGTATTGCTGGGAGGGTCCGTGCGGTCGCCTCTTGCGTCTGGGCGTGGAGGACGTGATGGCTGTCTTGTCTCTGGCGGCTGTGTGAGTGGCGTTCTCCCTCCTCTCTGCTCCGTGGTGGTGGTACCTTGGAATTGCGAGCCTGGGGTGGTGGCATCCGTGTGTTCGCGCTGCGTGTGGATCACTGTTGCGGCTTTGGCTATCCTAGGCAGCATGTTACCAATTGAAGGATAGGTCAGCGTTCTTCTCCTCGTGGACCTAAGCGAGTCTTGCAGTGGCTGTGGTGCATTCCCTCCGTGTTTGTATATGGTGTGCACTGATGTTTACGGCTAAGGAGGCTCCTTACTTTAGTCCTTCAATGCGTTGGATTGGATCCTCTTAGGGCTATCCGTGCTGTATCGGTAGCATCCCAGCCGTCCTGGTCTGCAGCGGCTGCTCTTAGGACTTCAGCTGGGCTACTGGCGCGCGCTTCGCTTCTCTGATTTAGGGCCTCTTAGTTGGACGTCCCCTCTGTGTCCCTTTTTTCGTTGGCAGGGCGGTGGCAGTGGGCCTGCCTGCTCCTCCTCTTCTAGCGGGCGGGCCTTCTAGTTTCACATGACTTGCGCTCTCTCTGACGTACAATGGGGTCGGTTCTCTGCAGTGGCGTTGGCCTCTGCGGGGCTGAGCACCACTCGGGGGGGGGGGGGGGGGGGGGGCGGGGCACGTTGGGGGGGGCAGTGTGGGTGGCTCGGGGCGGAGCCGGGGGCTGCCGGTTCGGGGGCGGCGGGGTGGCGCGTGGCGTGGTTTTGGGTCGTAGTGTGGTCCCGGGTGGGCGGGGGGGGGGCGCGGGCGGGGTGCGCGCAGCTTGGTTGCGTTTGCGCTTGACGGGTCGGTGAGTATTGCGCTGACTTGCTGACGGCTTGGTATGAGTGTCTGATGTGGCAATAATGGAACTACGCTGGCGATGCGGTTCCACCCCATCCAACCCCCACCCACACCTCCTCCAATCAACACCACATTCAAGCAAAAGGTCTTTCTCCTACTACTTCTCGACTTCCGTGATGCGGTTTGCGCGATGGCATCCGTTCAGGTGCGAATCAGGGCGCTTTTGTAGGTCGCAGCTCGGTCGTATGGCTATCACTCCGTGTTTGTTCTTGTTCAGTAGGTGAAATATGCCTGTGACAGGCGCATGGTAGGCTGCGAGCGGTCTACCTTCAATTGATTATCCACCTGCTTGCGAGGCAGTTTGTACATAATTGCCAGCGGCCGTCGACAATTGCGTACCCGCCAAGTGTGTTTGTGTTTCCAGGGCCAACTCTAATTTAGTCGCGGTGCGCTTTGAAATAATTGTCCATCTCAATTTTTCCACGGGCCTTTGTGTCAGTTTTGACTGTCCGTTGGCCTTGCCGGCGCTCTGCTGTCGCCTGTCAGTTTGCGGCGGCTGTCTCGTGTGTCTGAGTGATCGCTTTCCTGCGTGATGTCTTGTGCGGCTCTGAGTTCTGGTGGCCATGCTGTAGTGTGGTGTAGGCCTTTAGCCTAGTTGGCGTTTGGCGTGCGGTCTTTTAGAATACCCTGTGTCAGCGTGGGCGTCTGCCTCATATGATGCCGAGCGTGTCGCTGCAGCTTGTATGGGGTTAGCTGTAGTCCCAGGTGTCGCGGTGGCTCTGACTTCCGTGTCCTGGCGGGTGTCCGACTATCCCATCGTGGCGCCTTGATGGCGCTTTAGGGCGCGTGGGACTGTGCGGCAGGGGATAGGTGAGGGGAGGTGGGCTTCCTCTACTATGGGGCTATGCAGTAGGGTGATAGCTCAGACCAAGAAAGGCTAATTAAGGTTTGTGTAAGAAGCACTGTTTGTCTGCAAAGCTGGTCTGTGTTGGCAGTGTAAGCCTGTATGCTGGGTGTTTTCAGTGTCCCCCTGGCGTAACTGCATCTGGTTCTTATTAGCTATACAGTCTTTGATTAGTAGCTCCTGTGTGGATTCTAAGCACATGTCTTGTTTACAGTGGCTTGTGCTATTTAAACTCCTGCTTGTTTTGCATAAAGCTGTATTAGTTTTTCTGTTAGCTGTGTAGAGCTCACTTTTGTAGGCATTAAAGGCTGTGATGATACTTCTGCGTAGATCCTCTGATAGCACGTCTCGAACTCTCTCTACTATCTCTGAAGCTAGTTTAGTGGTCACGTGTTGAGGTGACGATATAGCTTCAGTTAGCTTAATCGTCGATGTCTTCCTGCTTCTAAATTCATGACAAGTCCTTAATGTTCTTCTTACTTTATTGGCATGGATTAGAAACACATGGAACTTGTAGGTGTAGTGTGAGGCAGAGAGTGCTTCTCTATGTGGGTATGGCTTCTATGAGGTGTACTGATGGTAAGAGAGAAGGCCTTACCAGGTGTGGAGTCAGACAGGTCTGTACTCACTGTGATCTAGGGTGGTAAGGAAGTGGGAGCAAGGTTCACACTAGATGGGAATGGGACCATACTATCTGTTAGCAAGACAGGGGGGGTTAGGAATAGCGCTCAGCTCTCAGTAGGAGAATATGAGCGCAGGCTAACAACTACAGGCTGTGTAACAACATGTAGGGTTGGCATGAATGTTGGTAAGGCATCTACATGGCGAGGCGTTGGGGCTCTCTGGAGGTCAGGAGTAAATATGAGCAGGGCAACTGAACATGTGGAAATGAATCTCATACACTAAAGGGGAAGACAGAGGAATATGGAATTTAGTTCGCAGGACATAGCCAGTATATAACATTTGCGCTTTATTGATGCTGACATCGACAGCTAAATCACGCAAATTTGTATCATCTCCTGACCTTATATTAATAGAAGTAAATCAGTAGATAGATTATATATTCGAACTTGAAAGGGAATGATTGGTTTGACTATACACTTTAATGTAGCAGCACGGATCACTTCTTGTATATTTATCACTTTTGTTAAGTTTTCATCACAATTATCAGCGACAAGATATATATTTAAAAAAATTTATTTTGATTTATATTCTACGCACTATCCATAAATCGCTATATCCCTCAATTATGAAGTTGTAACCCCTCTATGGTACCCCGCACCCCGATAACATGAAGTGGGGGTACACCTCCTTCTGTCACTCTGAGTGCGCTGGGTGCTGTGGAGTCCTCCTGGTATATACAGAGGGCTGAGGGCCTGCGCGCAGTGTTGTGGGGAGAACGCAGGACAAGGGAGCAAGGTGGTGTGGGAACAGTTACCTTGCTCTCTCTTGGGTGGTGCAGTGCCTCCATCGCAGTAGGGGATGCCCGCTGGAGGTCTCCAGAGGATGGCTCCCCGCAGCTGACACTGTCATTGCTCCTACACCAGGAAAGTGAAGCTACAACACACAGGCAGGCTTCTTCTGTGTTTTGCTTTATTCATAGCAGCATACACAGCATACAGCATGAACCTGCATAGGCCTGATCTTAGCTCTCTGTCATTTCTGCTCATGGCTGCTTAACTTCCCCGCCCTCTCTCTTACCCAGGTGGGGCCTAGAGGGATAACGATTCTTGCTGGCCCCCTCTCTCAATGCTCTTCTCTCGCTACGCCTACTAACTAGCTGACATCCTATATTTTGTGGAGACATGTGCTTCTAATTGAATATGCCTCGGGAGTGTCTCTAACTTTGAATCATTACAACTCAAAGCTGATACCGATTGGCTCATTACAGACACACATTCAGGGGGTGTTCGCAACCCTATATCCTAAGCCGCGCTTTGGATACATGTCTCTAAAGGTTGCTATAGGCGCGCCTCTGACTATTGCTACAATACTTTCAGAGCTGTAACTCACAAACAGGCATCTGAAGGAATTAACCTTTCCACTGGCGCTGTTCTATACAGGACTGATCATAGGAAAGGCCAGTAATTAGCAATAGCTGCCGAAGTCCTAGCTATCAAGTATGCTAACCCTTTGGGGACGTATTTGAATCACATCATGTACTAAGATACAATGCATATATGGCCAGCAAATCATTCCTATTTATCTAGTAGGTCTATTTTGTATGCGGTCTTGAAAATAGGTTTTAACACTTTTTTTGTTGCATAATATAAATATATATTAGTGGTAGATGAACATTCATCTCTTTAGAAAAATATAAAATAATATCTATAGTTCTGATCAAGAGGATGAGTGCACGCATTATAGGGATTCCTAATTTCTTTATCTAGCTAAACCCGTCAGTCTATGCGATGCTAATAATCAACTGAGGGCTGACAAGTCTGCACGGGTCCTCGCAGCAGCAGAACTCTGGCCAATGACTTATCGCCCTTCATGCCCTCATCTACTGTGACCCTCCATAGGGGAGGCTTCATGCACAATGCTGATGGTGTGCCTTTCACACGTACCCGCGCCCCTTCTGAGGGCCCCCGCCGGATGGATCTGCTCTGCGGTATCGTCCGCCCATATGAGCTGCGCGGGAGCGTCATCAGAGCTATGCGATGTCACGCGCCCCTCCCCGCATACGGTCGTTCACCTTCCGCAGTGCCGGCCCCCTCCTTCGTGTTGTAGTTTTCAGCTCTTGCTGCTGTCAGTAGGCGACGTCGGCGTGAGGGTGCATATCGGTGCTGAGCTCCGGTCCATGGTGTGCCGCGCAGCATGCTGTCCCTGTGCGGCGGTCTTCCTCTCTGTGGTATCACGTCATCCCGCATGGCGGCGGTCAGGCACGGTGTCTGTCCCCGGTGGGATCCGCGTTCAATGTCAAGCAGCAGCTAGAGGTTGTGTGGTCAGCGAGGCACGGTGAGAGGCCCCCAAAAAAACCCTGGCAGGCTGGTGCACAGGGCTGTCACTGAGCATGAGTGGCGAGGGGTCGCTGGTGTATGCCGCCATCCTTGATGTCTTCCGCTTTGCAGGGTATTTACTAATGTACCCGCGGGACTGGACATTGTCACTTGTCGCTCATTGACTCTCTGTTTCCTTGGTGCTGGCAGCAGTGGCAGCTCCTTTGGGGTACGGGCACAAGGCACCTTTTCAACCCTAACGCTCTTCAATGTAATACATCGATAGGTGTGGGGCTAGGCCCGCGGATTCAGAATCTGTTGTCGTTCGATAACGCGTGCCAATGTTTTTCTTTGACCTGTTATATGTATCTCTGCCATTGTAATGTTCCCCAGTACCCGTGTGTCTTTATTCCAATTGCTGTATATGTGTTACTCGCTTATGATTAGTATAGTAGGTTAGGATCCTGCATGTGATGCAGACAGCTCTCTCCTTTAGTTCGATAAAAAATGAAAACATATAGTAACATTCAGCTGCTGCCTAATTATAACAATGTATAATACATATGTTTTGTATTTTATTTTCGCACGAAAGGGAGTGCTAGTGGGCATTGACAACAGCATGGTTTAGTGATGGCTATAGGAATGCTGGTATGAGACTATTGATATACACACAAACTTATAACGTAATTCTGTTCTGCTACATTCATGATGAAGCTGATGCATATTCTTTATGTTAAAGCATTTTGCTATGTATCAAGAGAATGGCTCATCAAATAGCATGCATTTAATGTCACTGGGGCCTTTGAATTGGGGAGAACTGGTACAATCCCAGTTTGTCTCCTTGTGCAGATCTACTCACTTATGTCTCCTGTACCGTTAGGATGAAAATTTAGATTGCAACGCTCATTGGTGGTCAAATATAGCCACACGCAAACAGCAAAACATTTATGTGCTGAGCCGCACAAGGTATAATGCAGGATTTGCACCATTGGTTCCGAGAACCGTATTGACTTGAAGGTATAGTTAACCTCTATTATTGGGGTATGATGACTTGTATCTGAAATTATGCAAACTGCCCCATCTTCTTTATTTTTTGTAAGCGATTTTGACTTTGGCACCTCCTTTGGCTGTGAGCGGATGTGCTTCTAGATTCTCAACGCAACATGAGTAAGGGGCATACCTGTGACATGCTCTGTGCTCTTTTAAATCTTGTTTGTAATCCATTTTTTATCAACATTGATTAGCCTGAACGTCTGTCCCAGTTTAATGTGTGCTTGCGGGTCGCTCTTCGCAACAATGTACAGATTCTCATCTACATTGCTCCTGTTTGTTACAGGGTCTGTTTGAGTTCCTGAATAAGTTCGCGGCAGAGGGATTTTCAGATCGGCACAAGAGGAGCGTCTCTGAGGAAAACCATGAGTCCACTGGTGGGCAGAAGTGTGCTCCACTGCTGCAATTTTCAGAGACCGTGAGCTGAGATATTTGGATCATCTTTCCTGATGAGCTCTTAAGGTCGCATTACTTGGTGGACCTAACAGTAATCTATTGCATAAGCATCGCCTTCGGTGCTGTCTACTAATTCCTGAGTTGGTCAGATGGAGCGGGCAACACAATGCCCAGCGTGCTGCTGCTGGCACTCCAATGGGTTAATTATTTGTCCTATATACAAAAATAAGTATGGGGATTATCCTCTATGGTAATGTTCATTTGTGATCAATAATGATGCACATTCATTGAATGGTGTTAATAATTGCAAGCATCTATTGCTGCTGTTCATTAAATAACCCATTTTCTGAAGTAGGTTATACATACAATGCCCTATTTAGTTTATTATTCTTGGGCTTTTTAAGTGAGCTATGAATATCGATTGATTGTAGCATGTAAGTATGCCATATATAATAATGTCTCCTAAATGACTAATTCATCGAGCATATGCTCATA
>WSYH01001369.1:317-17626 GCA_036426205.1 Ascaphus truei
CACTTGCGGGGACACATGTAACACGCCAACACCACCTGCGGGGACACGGGACACATGTAACACGCCAACACCACCTGCGGGACATGGGACACATGTAACACGCCAACACCACCTGCGGGGACACATGTAACATGCTAAAAACCCCTGCGGGGACACATGTAACACGCCAACACCACCTGCGGGGACACGGGACACATGTAACACGCCAACACCACCTGCGGGACACAGGACACATGTAACACGCCAACACCACCTGCGGGGACACATGTAACACCCCGACCCGGAGTGACGCCCCGACCCGGAGTGACGCCCCGACCCGGAGTGACGGCCCGACCCGGAGTGACGTCCCGACCCGGAGTGACATCCCGACCCGGAGTGACAGCCCGACCCGGAGTGACGTCCCGACCCGGAGTGCCGGCCCGGCCCAACCCAGAGTGCCGGCCCAACCCAGAGTGCCGGCCCGGCCCAACCCACAACCCAGAGTGCCGGCACAACCCAGAGTGACGGCACAACCCCCAACCCAGAGTGACGGCACAACCCCCAACCCTGAGTGACGGCACAATGCAGAGTGACAATGCAAGTATTGTATTGTATGTCTTTGTTTATATAGCGACAAAAGTGGACTCACCGCTTCACAAAGAATACAGTATGGGGAATTATAATAATACAATAAGTGCAGCAAAATCAAACACTAGGAAAGGAAATCCCTGCCCCGAAGAGCTTACAATCTAAGAGGTATGGTGGGAGACTTACAGAGACAGCAGGTGAGGGAGTAAGTGCTGTGTATGGCAGTGCTTGGTCACAATGGGTGGTAGGAGTGGCTGAGTGTGGGACAGTAACCATGAGTGCAGGCTGTTGGGATGCTTACCTTGTGGGTGAGTTTTAAGGTTAGTCACTATTAAATGAAAAGGTTAACACCATTTACAGGGGAAGAGATGGCAGGGAGGCGTGGGTGAGATCAGGTGTGTATGTCTGGGTTCAAGCTTAGGGGAGATCCCCAGCAGCAGGAAGGAGTAGATAGAGGGTGTGAAGAGAGGATTTGTGTGGGTGTTCTTTATTGAGGGGTAAAGAAGTTGTTGGGAGAGAGGTGTATAAATAATGGTGCAGTGGGGAGTAGGGAAGTTGGAGAGAACAGAGACGTTCACAAAGGAGTGAAGAAACAGTAAACAGACAATGCAATAGGGAGGGCATGGTGAGATGCAGGAGGAGGGACTTCCCAGGTATTGGAGGATAGGAAGAGTACAAAGAATCACAGCTTTAAGCAAGTCAAGTTCTCACAGCTGCAGAGTTGTTGTTGTGCAGAGTCCAGATCTTCCTCTAATCTTCACCTCCAATTTCATCTCCAACATGAACTCTACAGACACTTTAAATGTGACATGTTGATGTTACACACAGCCATATAGCTCACAGCCATATAGCTCACAGCCATATAGCTCACAGCCATATAGCTCACAGCTAATAGCGCTGAAAAATGGAGTAGGCGCGCCGAACAATGGAGCGCACAATGGAGCGACTGCGGTGCCGAAACTAGCGCCGACAACAAACGGAAAAACGGAAAAAAAAACGCGTCTGCCCGCACATTTAAATTACCCGCAGTGGCGGCCACATTAGACTAAAGCGGCGCCACTGTAACAAATAGTTGTTAATTAGATTTTAAGTTCTCTTTCAATTGATTGAGTGGCGGCGTAACGCAGAGTGGCGCGTAACCCAGAGTGGCGGCGTAACGCAGAGTGGCGCGTAACGCAGAGTGGCAGCGTAACGCAGAGTGGTGCGTAACCCAGAGTGGCGGCGTAACCCAGAGTGGCGCGTAACCCAGAGTGGCGGCGTAACGCAGAGTGGCGGCGTAACCCAGAGTGGCGGCGTAACCCAGAGTGGCGGCGTAACCCAGAGTGGCGCGTAACCCAGAGTGGCGGCGTAACCCAGAGTGGCGGAGAACCCAGAGTGGCGGCGTTAACCCAGAGTGCGGCGTAACCAGAGTGGCGCGTAACCCATGAGTTGGCGCGTTAAACAGACAGGTGGCCGGTAACCCAGAGTGGCGGCCGTATACAACGCCAGAGTGGCGGGCGTAACACCAGAGTGGCGCGTAACCCAGAGTGGCGGGCGTAAACAGCAGAGTGGCGGCGTTAACCCAGAGTGGCGCGTAACACAGAGTGGCGGCGTAACCCAAGTAGTGAGGCGTAACCCAGAGTGATATTTTACCCTCCTCATTTACTAGTTTTTTTCTATATATTTACCTCTCCCATTATCACACTATTACGTTGTCAGGCTCACACACACAACACACACACACCAACCACACACCACACAACACACACCCCACACACCGAGGGACTCCCTCAGTAACACCACACACACAGGAGGGGGCTCCATCAGTAACACACACACACAACACACAAGAGGGACCTCCTCTCCGTAACACACACACACAAACACAGGAGGGGGCTCCCTCAGTACACACACCACACACACACAGGAGAGGGGCTCCCTCAGTAACACACAACACAGGAGAGGGGCTCCACCCGTAGACACACACAGGAGGGGGCTCACTGAACACACACACGAGAGGGTCCCTCCAGTACACACACACACACACACACACACACACACACACACACACAACACAACAACACACCCACACACACAAAACACACACACCCACGAGAGGGGCTCCCTCAATAACACACACAAAACAAACACACACAAGAGAGGGGCCTCCCTCAGTAACACACACAGAGAGGGGCTCCTCAGTAACCACACAACACAGAGAGGGTCCCTCAGTAAAACACAAAGGAAAAGCGCTTCATCAGAACAACAACACACAGAGGAGGAGGGTCCCTCAGAGAACCTACACACACACACACATGAGAGGCGCCCTCCAGTAAGACAACACACACCACACACACACACACACACAGACACACACAGACACACACAGACACACAGGAGATGGCTTCTTCAGTAACACACACAACCCGTAGGGGCAGTGGCTGAGGACTCCACTGGGACAGTGCTTGTTGTAAGTTCAGCACCCAGGACAGAGACCTTCAAGACTCTCGTGCTCACTGCCCCCTCTCGCCCCCTCCCTCCTGTCCCTCAGTAACACAACACACACACACACACACACACACACACACACCTGTATGTTTAGGGCGAGTGGCTGGGACTCCCTGGGAACCTGCATATGTGTGTGCGTTCAGCAACAGAATCTCTCCTGCTCCACTCCCCCTGCCCCCCCTCAACCCACACCCCCCCCGTCCCTCAGTAACACACACACAGGAGAGGCAACATCCTCAGAACACACAGCACACATGGGAGAGAGGCTCCGCTCAGTACACACACCAGCCAACACACACACATGTATGGGGCAGTGGCTGGCGATCATCTGGGCACCGCTTGTGTAAGTTTCAGCACCAGGGACAAGAGACCTTCAGAATATACGGTTGAGCTCCCCCTCGCGCCTCTCTCCCCTCCTGTCCCTCAGTACACCACACACACACACACACACAACCTACACACACCTGTATGGGGATGGCTGGGACTCCCTGGGAACCTGCTTGTGTAAGTTTCAGCACCAGGGACAGAGACTTCAACCATGCACTCCCTTCCTCCCACCCCTGCCTGCACATACACACCACACCAGGCCTCATACAAAGGGCCCTCAGTAACACCACACGATGTCCCCTCAGACGCATAGGGAGGCCCTAGACACACCAGGGAGAGGACCAGTACACACCACACGAGAGTCGCCTCGAACACTACACGACAGTCAGTAACACACGAGGGGAGGCTTCCTCAGTAAACACACAGCTACAGGAGAGGGGCCTAGTCACCTGAGCTAGCTCAGTAACACACACAGTAGGCAGGGAGGGGACTCCCTCTAGAAACGCACACAACAGGAGAGGCTCCCTCACACCGTAACACACACACACATGAGAGGGGGCTCACATACAGGCGAGGGCTCAGAACTACAACACAGGAGAGGGTCCCTCAGTAAACAACACAATGGATGAGCGCCTATAAAAATCAGGGGGCCCATCAGCAACACACACAGAGGAGAGGGTCCCTCAGTACACACACACACACAGGAGAGGGGCCGTCCACTCAGTAACAAACACACGAGAGGGGCTCCCTCAGTAAACACACCACGGAGAGGGGCTTTCCCTCAAGTAAACAGCACACACCGGAGAGGGTCCCTCAGTACAACCAAACACACAGTGAGGAGGGGCTCACCGTCCAAGCGAGAGGTCCCTAAGTTAACACACACAAGGAGTAGGGCTTTCCGCCTCAGTAACATACACACAGGAGAGGGTCTCCTAGTAACACACACAAAGTTGGGGGGCTCCCTCAGTAACACACACACAGCGAGGCTCAAGTAACATCGGAGGGGCTCACCTCAGTAACACACCACACAGGAGGACGAGGGGCTTCCTCAGTAACACAATCACAAGGAAAGGGAGTCCCTCAGTACACCAAACACGGAGAGGGGCTCCCTCAGTAACACACACAAAGGAGAGGGGCTCCCTACAGGTAACACACCACATGGAGAGGGTCCTCAGTAGTAAACACCACACACAGCGAGAGCGGCTTCCCTCAGGACACAAACACACGGAGAGGGGCTCCCTCAGTCACTAACACCACACACAGGGAGAGGCTCCTCGAGTACCACCACACACAGGAGAGGTCCCTCCAGTATCCAACACACACACAGGGAGGGCCCTCAGTAACACACCAACAGGAGGAGAGGGGGATCTCCATCAGTTAACACACAAACAGGAGGGGGTCTCCTCAGTAAACACACCACAGGAGAGGTCCCTGTCAGTAAACCACACACACAGGAGAGGGTCCCTCAGTAACACACACACAGGAGAGGCTCCCTCAGTAACAAACACACAGGAGAGGGTCCCTCAGTAACACACACACACACACAGGACAGGGGCTCCCTCAGTAACACACACACAGGAGAGGCTCCCTCAGTAACACACACACACAGGAGAGGGTCCCTCAGTAACACACACAGGAGAGGGGCTCCCTCAGTAACACACACACAGGAGGGGGTCCCTCAGTAACACACACAGGAGAGGGTCCCTCAGTAACACACACAGGAGAGGGTCCCTCAGTAACACACACACACAGGAGAGGGGCTCCCTCAGTAACACACACACAGGAGAGGGGCTCCCTCAGTAACACACACACAGTAGGGGGTCCCTCAGTAACACACACACAGGAGAGGGTCCCTCAGTAACACACACAGGAGAGGGTCCCTCAGTAACACACACACACACAGGAGAGGGTCCCTCAGTAACATACACACACACAGGAGAGGGGATCCCTCAGTAACACGCACACAGGAGAGGGGCTCCCTCAGTAACACACACACAGAAGAGGGGCTCCCTCAGTAACACACAAACACACACACAGGAGAGGGGCTCCCTCAGTAACACACACACAGGAGAGGGGCTCCCTCAGTAACACACACACACACAGGAGAGGGTCCCTCAGTAACACACACACAGGAGAGGGTCCCTCAGTAACACACACACACAGGAGTGGGGCTCCCTCAGTAACACACACACAGGAGAGGGGATCCCTCAGTAACACGCACACAGGAGAGGGGCTCCCTCAGTAACACACACACACAGGAGAGGGTCTCCCTCAGTAACACACACACAGGAGAGGGTCCCTCAGTAACACACACAGGAGAGGGGCTCCCTCAGTAACATACACACAGGAGAGGGGCTCCCTCAGTAACACACACACAGGAGAGGGGCTCCCTCAGTAACACGCACACAGGAGAGGGGCTCCCTCAGTAACACACACACGAGAGGGTCCCTCAGTAACACACACAGGAGAGGGTCCCTCAGTAACACACACACAGGAGAGGGGCTCCCTTAGTAACACGCACACAGGAGAGGGGCTCCCTCAGTAACACGCACACAGGAGAGGGGCACCCTCAGTAACACGCACACAGGAGAGGGGCTCCCTCAGTAACACGCACACAGGAGAGGGGCTCCCTCAGTAACACGCACACAGGAGAGGGGCTCCCTCAGTAACACACACAGTAGAGGGGCTCCCTCAGTAACACACACAGGAGAGGGTCCCTCAGTAACACACACACGAGAGGGTCCATCAGTAACACAGACACACACACACACACACACACACACACACACACACAGGAGAGGCTTCCTCAGTAACACACACACACACACAGGAGAGGGTCCCTCAGTAACACAGACACACACACACAGGAGAGGGTTCCTCAGTAACATACACACAGGAGAGGGACCCTCAGTAACACAGACACACAGGAGAGGCTCCCTCAGTAACACACACATACACACACACACACAGGAGAGGGGCTCCCTCAGTAACACACACACACAGGAGAGGCTCCCTCAGTAGCACACACACACAGGAGAGGGGCTCCCTCAGTAACACACACACAGGAGAGGGGCTCCCTCAGTAACACGCACACAGGAGAGGGGCTCCCTCAGTAACACACACAGGAGAGGGTCCCTCAGTAACACACACACGAGAGGGTCCCTCAGTAACACAGACACACACACACAGGAGAGGCTCCCTCAGTAACACACACACACACAGGAGAGGGTCCCTCAGTAACACAGACACACACACACAGGAGAGGGTCCCTCAGTAACATACACACAGGAGAGGGTCCCTCAGTAACACACACACAAAGGAGAGGCTCCCTCAGTAACACACACATACACACACACACACAGGAGAGGGGCTCCCTCAGTAACACACACACACAGGAGAGGGGCTCCCTCAGTAACACACACAGGAGAGGGTCCCTCAGTAACACACACACACACACACACACACACACACACAGGAGAGGGTCCCTCAGTAACACACACACAGGAGAGGGTCCCTCAGTAACACACACACACACAGGAGAGGGTCCCTCAGTAACACACACACACGGGAGATGGGCTCCCTCAGTAACACACATACACAGGAGAGGCTCCCTCAGTAACACACACGCACACAAACACACCTGTATGGGGGAGTGGCTGGGACTCCCTGGGACCTGCTTGTGGGAGTTTCAGCACCAGGGACAGAGACCTTCAGACTCTCTCTGCTCACTCCCTCTGTCCCCCTCACCCCCTCCCTGTCCCCCTCACCCCCTCCCTGTCCCTCAGCAACACACACACACACACGAGGGGAGCTCCCTCAGTAACACACACACACACACACACACAGGAGAGGGGCTCCCTCAGTAACACACACACACAGGAGAGGGGCTCCCCCAGTAACACACACACACACACACACAGGACAGGGGCTACCTCAGTAACACACACACGCACACAGGACAGGGGCTCCCTCAGTAACACACACAGGACAGGGGCTCCCTCAGTAACACACACAGGAGAGGGGCTCCCTCAGTATCACACACACAGCAGGAGAGGGGCTCCCTCAGTAACACACACACACACAGGAGAGGGGCTCCCTCAGTAACACGCACACAGGAGAGGGGCTCCCTCAGTAACACACACAGGAGAGGCTCCCTCAGTAACACACACTCACACACACACACACACACACACACAGGAGAGGCTCCCTCAGTAACACACACACAGGAGAGGTGCTCCCTCAGTAACACACACACACACACACACACACACACACACACACACACACACACACACACAAACACCTGTTCCCGTCCGACATCGTTTGTACCCGGCCGATCACGTGTTCCCGGCCCCGAACACGTGTTCCCCAGCCTGACACGTGTACCCCAGCCGACAAACGTGTACCCCGGCCCGACACGTGTACCCCGGCCCGACACGTGTACCACAGCCCGACGTGTACCCCGGCCCGACACGTGTTCCCCGGCCCGACACGTGTTCCCCAGCCTCACACGTGTTCCCCAGCCTGACACGTGTTCCCCAGCCTGACACGTGTACCCCAGCTTGAAACGTGTACCCCAGCCTGACACGTGTACCCCAGCCTGACACGTGTACCCCAGCCTGACACGTGTACCCCAGCCTGAAACATGTACCCCAGCCTGACACGTGTACCCCAGCCTGACATGTGTACCACAGCCCGACACGTGTACCACAGCCCGACGTGTACCAAAGCCTGTCACGTGTACTAACACAACCCGACAATTCTACTCCTAACACATACTAACACAACCTTACACGTATACTCCTAACACATACTAACACAACCCGGCACGTACTCCTAACACATACTAACACAACCCGACACGTGTACTCCTAACACATACTAACATAACCCAACATGTGTACTCCTAACACATACTAACACAACCTTACACATGTACTCCTAACACATACTAACACAACCTTACACGTATACTCCTAACACATACTAACACAACCCGGCACATACTCCTAACACATACTAACACAACCCGGCACATACTCCTAACACATACTAACACAACCCGACACGTGTACTCCTAACACATACTAACATAACCCAACACGTGTACTCCTAACACATACTAACACAACCCGAAATGTATACTCCTAACACGTGTACCACAGCCCGACAAGTGTACTCCTAACACATACTAACACAACCCAGCACGTTTACTTCTAGCACATGTAACACAACCCGAAACGTGTACTCCTAACACATAATGACCTTGAGGTTGGGATCGAGAGCAAAGTCTCCATCTTTGCTGATAATACTAAATTGTGTAAGGTAATAGAATCAGAGCAGGATGTAATTTCTCTTCAGAAGGACTTGGAGAGACTGGAAACATGGGCAGGTAAATGGCAAATGAGGTTTAATACAGATAAATGTAAGGTTATGCATTAGGGATACAAGAATAAAAAGGCGACTTACAAATTAAATGGAGATATATTGGGGGAATCCTTGATGGAGAAGGATTTAGGAGTGCTTGTAGACAGCAGGCTTAGCAATAGTGCCCAATGTCATGCAGTAGCTGCAAATTCAAACAAGATCTTATCTTGCATCAAACGGGCAATGGATGGAAGGGAAGTAAACATAATTATGCCCCTTTACAAAGCATTAGTAAGACCACACCTTGAATATGGAGTAAAATTTTGGGCACCAATCCTAAGAAAAGACATTATGGAACTAGAGAGAGTGCAGAGAAGAGCCACCAAATTAATAAAGGGGATGGACATTCTAACTTATGAAGAAAGGCTAGCTAAATTAGATTTATTTACATTAGAAAAGAGGCATCTATGAGGGGATATGATAACTATATACAAATATATTCAGGGACAATACAAGGAGCTTTCAAAAGAACTATTCATCCCACGGGCAGTACTAAAGACTCGGGCCATCCCTTAAAGTTGGAGGAAAGGAAATTTCACCAGCAACAAAGGAAAAGGTTCTTTACAGTAAGGGCAGTTAAAATGTGGAATTCATTACCCATGGAGACTGTGATGGCAGATACAATAGATTTGTTCAAAAAAAAGGTTGGACATCTTTTTAGATGGGAAAGGTATACAGGGATATACCAAATAAGTATACATGGGAAGGATGTTGATCCAGGGATTAATCCGATTGCCAATTCTTGGAGTCAGGAAGGAATTATTTTTTCCCTTTAATGGGGTTTTTTGTTTGCCTTCCTCTGGATCAATAAGTAAGTATAGATATAGGATAAAGTATCTGTTGTCTAAAATTAGCATAGGTTGAACTTGATGGACCTATGTCTTTTTTCAACCTCATCTACTATGTAACTATGTAACTAACACAACCAGACACGTGTACTCCTAACACAACCCAACACGTGTACTCCTAACACATACTAACACAACCCGACAGGTTTACTTCTGGCACATGTAACACAACCCGAAATGTATACTCCTAACACATACTAACACAACCTGATGTGTATTCCTAACACATACTAACACAATCCAAAACGTGTACTCCTAACACATACTAACACAACCCAACACGTGTACTCCTAACACATACTAACACAACCCAACACGTGTACTCCTAACACATACTAACACAACCCAACACGTGTACTCCTAACACATACTAACACAACCCAACACATGTACTCCTAACACTAAGCCTAACCCAACCCGACACGTGTACTCCTAACACATACTTACACAACCCAACAGGTTTACTCCTAACACATACTAACACAACCTGATATGTGTACTCCTAGCACAAACTAACACAACCCGACACGTGTACTCCTAGCATTTAAAGTGAGCTTTTTAAGTGATAAATACAGTTAGACTACAGTTTGACTAGAGGTGACTGGGGACTGGATCTACTGCAAACTCTTTTACTCAAGACAACAAACGGTAAGCTATTCAGATCACACTATGATCCCATGCTTGCTAACCTGCCTATTTCAACCCCCCACCCCTTTACAACTTACTCACTGCAGTCTCTCTCAAAACTGACTGCACAATACATTAAAACCCCGAACTGACTCTAGCATTGCAATACAGCTAAACATTTGACAAGGAACAGGCACACACCTGCTGTTTAGTCTGCACACACTCACTCTGCTGACAACAGCTCCTTGCAGCACTGCCTACCTCTGACATCATGAACCTGCTATGTATTTTAACTTTTTTCTTTCTCCTGGCCTCATGGAGATGTTACTCCCTCTACCCACTACAAACTCCTCCATCCTGGCCCACACCCAACATCACCATACACACTGGACTACTCAAAAGCCTTGCACTATCTACTGAATGTTGGTGGAGAACTCTAAAAACCAGCACACCAACCACCTCTCACTCAAATGGCAAACATCACAAATCTACAACTTGCAAACAACTAACCAAATTTCTACTCATACTATTACTCTCTTTAGCAGGTGATATTGAACCTAACCCAGGTCCTCCCATTTCAGCTCTGTCCCATGCCCCTGAGAATTCCACCTTTAAATTCCAAAAAGGGCTATCTGTCGCCCATATAAACATCCGGAGTCTGCTGCCCAAACTGGACGAACTAAGGGCATGGTGCCTTATGCATAAACCCAAAGCCATCGTTCTTACAGAAACATGGCTATCCCCTAAAACCCCTGATGCAAATATCGCCATTCAAGGATACTCCATTTCTAGGAGAGATAGGTCAAAGAGAGGAGGAGGGGTGTTATTTTATATTGCAGACACATTACAATTTACACTGTTAAATTGCCCACCAAGCCCACCCTCTTTTGAAATTCTAGTTGGCAAAATCTGCCTCCCCTTTTCTAAGCCCATCTTGCTTGCTGGCATCTACCGCCCCCCTAAAGCCCCTCTACAATCCCTGACTGATATCACCCAATTTCTTGGCTCCATTTCCTCTCTGAATGAGAAGAGTGAGCTGCTAGTTCTTGGGGATTTCAACTTCAATTGGCTTGACCCTATAAACCACAAAATCCAGATACAACTCGTCACTTAACCTATCGCAACTCATTTCCCAACCCACACGGATAAACCTGAAATCGCATAACCATTCCTTGCTAGACTGGATTCTCTCCTCAAACCCCAGCAGAATCCAATCCTCTGGCATCCTTCCTGATATTTTCAGTGACCATGCAATAGTGTACTGTGTAAGGAAAATTAAACCGCCCCATTCAAGCCCTAAAGTTCTCCTCACTAGAACATTTAAAAACTTTAACCCACAACAGTTTCTGGATGACCTTACCAACTGCCCATGGCACAGAATCGATTTAATTCCCGACCCTGATTCTGCATCACCCAGCATACAGCACTTCCACTGCAGCAAGGGATTCTGGGAAATGACATGCAAATGAGCACACAGTGTCACTTTTTGCCTCAAAAACCATTTTTAACATGGTTCCCTATAGGCTTAAGCTTGCTGCATGGTCACAGCTTTGAGCACAGCCAAGGTTAAGGTGCATACCCAGAAAACCACCCACAGACAGCTGTTTCGACCTTGATGGGTCTCATCAGTGTGGGGTTGATTTTAACTAGATATGCATAAGAGGCTATGGGATAGACTATACCATAATACTGAGTTAAGTTATGGTGAGTAAAAAAAGTGACAAAAACCCTTCACAGGAAAGCAAATATGCAAATAAAACTGTATGCTCATCTGCATGTCTTAGGCAGGTCTGCAACCCCACCTTTCCCCATCATCACCCAGCATACAGCACTTCCACTGAAGCAAGGGATTCTGGGAAATGACATGCAAATGAGCACACAGTGTCACTCTTTGCCTCAAAAACCATTTTTAACATGGTTCCCTATAGGCCTATATATATATATGGTCAGAAAGCGTATCGCACAGCAGATGCTAATGCCAATTATTGACTATGGAGACATAGTATATGGCACGGCACCTCAAACCCACCTTAGCAAACTTGACACCCTCTACAATTCATACACTCTTACTAGAATAGTATGATATGTATACATTGTGTATTGCGCATGGGTCAGGGGTCAACGAGAATCTATCTGTACTTGAAAACCTTCTGAAGAGCGTTCACCCCGGTCGCCTCTGGTGTAACAACGACACCCCTCGGTGGTATCCTCTGCTGATCCGTGGACGTCCAGTGAGGCAGTTCTTTTCCTTTCAGAGACGTAGTTTCCTCCTCCCTGGATCAGCCTTCCAGATTCCTTCACCCCATTCTTATTCTCCCCTTCCTCCCCTCCAGTGGGCGAACACACGAGGGCAAAGGATTTGCGCGCAGAATAAAAAACTTTAATGACGCCTCCTAAACAAACCAAATAAAATACTTCACAAAGGACGTGAGTGTTGGTCAAAACAAAGAACAGTGCCCGCCGTTGCCCGACCCAGCACAAAAACTCCCAAACGCCCAGCACTCAGTCTTTGAAAGTCCTCCCTCGGTGCCGCGTGTACCACTCTTGCATAAGTAATACTGTCCCATTATTGTCTATAATATCTTATATATTATTTATTTAAATCTTTATTTATTTATTTAATAAATATTTTACCAGAAGTCACATTGTATGTATTGTATGTCTTCTCAATTTATACTCATACAGCGCCATTAATGATATCATAACTTCCGATACACTAAGACGCTTCACATTGTATACATGTGGTAATCAAATAAATTAACCTACAGTAATATAAATACGATCATGGGAATAAGTGCTTTAGAGAAGGACATAACATAACATTAAGGAAAGGAATACCTAGCCCCGAGGAGCTTACAACAAATCTAATTGGTAGTAGGGAGACGTACAGAGACTAGGAGGGGGATTTTCTGGGTAGTGCGTCTTCATGTGGCCAACTTTAAATGTCTCATGTTTCAGAATGTTCACACCACGGAAATTATTGGCCATTCATAGTGCTTCTTTAGAGAGCAAGTGGGGTGTCTTCGAGGTTGTGTCTTAAAAGGCTCGTATAGAGAGCAGGGTGCTTAGTAGGCCGTACTACTGGGGAGTGAGATGTCGTGAAGAGCGCACATAAGCAGAAGGTTGGTGGGGCAGCGATCTCAAGTGAACAAGTTCTTTAAAGTAGCGGGAGAGGGCGGTTTAGAATAAAAAAAAAAGGGTGTCGTAGAAATAAGACGCAATCCTTTGAGCAGTGCAAAACGCAAAGACGGGGTTGGTGCATGCGAGAAATTAGGAGCTGAGATGAGTTTTTAAGAGGGTCGAGAGCAGCTCCAGGTGTAAAATAGCTGTTAAATTGAGGAGGACGAAGAATGGAGTGTGAGATCGGGATTTGTTTGGAAGCCAGGAGAGGGATAGGTCAGGTAAGGGCTGCGATCAGCTGAAGTTGGCTACCAGATCTAGAGAAAGAAGAAGAGTGATGGTTGCTCTGATTCTGGCAGCCCGCAGTTTAGGATAGATTCGTAAGGAGACAAGGGTAGAGACGCAAGGAAGGCCGATCCCCTGGAGGTGTACAAGATAGAGTGCAAAGAACGGGGCACGTAAGACTGGAGGGGGCACGATGTCAGAGTGTTTGTGAGCAAGATCCGAGCAACAGAGGAAAGGGAGTATCTTTATTCTGATGGCTGGAGGAAGCAGCAAGCGTACAATGTTAATATAAATGTTTTTGGAATTCGTGAGGGGGGCGAATGTGAGAGAGCGGAGTCCGAGTGTGACCCCATAGGCATCAGAGGCGTGCCTATGGGGCTATGCTGTGGTGAGATGATCGTAGGTTCCAGACAGGTAATGTGGAAGGGGTAGTAAATGCCGAAGGGGGCCAGGGTGTTTGTGCTACAGGCAAGTACTGAGTATGAGGAGCTCTGATTTCGAGTAAGACGCATACACGAAGTTTAAGTGGCCATGAAACCAGGATATATAAGCAGAGAGCCTTCATTAAACGTGTTGGTCTGTATAGATCAGTGTAAGGTCGGGTGGTGAAACATAGAAAGTATGAGTGTTTCGTGTGTCGTCAGCATAGAGGTGTATTTTAAAACCCAAGATGTTATTAGGATCCCTAAAGAGAGTGTGTACAGAGCACAGAGAAGAGGTCCCCAGAGCCAGGACAGATCCTGGGGTACACCTCCACACACCGAATATCAATAGGTGCAGCGAGGAGGTGTTTAGCACAGAAGAGACAAATCTGAAACTCACGAACTGGTAGAGGTAGGATAGATCAGATAGAACAGCTAGCTAGGTTGTCTTACAACTACCAAGTAGTAGGGAGATGTGATGGAGTAGAGCCGGTGATCCCACATTATCAAATGAACCAGAGCGGTGCCAAGGTTGAGTACGAGTAATATGAGCATAGTGGTAATGACGCACGTCTGTCTTTGGCAGCGTTCGAGGAGAGTCTTCAGTTTAATTTAGTGGAGGCACGCTGTTTCCGTGGAGTCCAGCAGTAACGTGCAAAGGTCCCAATTGTAGAGCAATCTCTAGGAGAAATAAGGTGTTTGAGAAAATGGAGCAAGCGAGAGAATACAAGAAAGACGTTCACGGGTTTAGTATGCAAAGCAAGGAGGCTGATAGACAGGTTATAGTTAGAAAGACAGGTAGGGTCAAGGCTTGCTGTTTTGTTTTTGGAGTAATGGTATGACGTTTGCATTCTGAAAGGAGATGGAAAGGTTCAGAGCAGCGGAGGAGTTAAAAATTTTTGTGAGCGCGTGAGGGATTATGAGTAGGAGCAAGAGGTTTTAGGAGATGGGATGGAATGGGGTCAAAGAGGGCAAGTGGTAGAGGGGGAGAGTGGTGGCGATCAACAGCGACCAAGGAATCCTCACCCTCCCTCCTCTCCTCTGAGACAGTGGAAAAAAAACATGTCAGGAAGGCGGAGGAGAGTTTAGGAAGCGGTGGTAGGAGGGAATAATATACAGGGGAATGTTCTGACGTATGGATTCCACCTTTTCCTTAAAATACGTCCGCAAGTCCTTCTGAGTCGGGAGGAACAGAATGGAGGAAGGAGAGGCATCTGGAGGGTGGTTTGAGTAAGTATCAAAGACATACAAGAACATTCGGGCGATGGGTTAGACTGTGCATTTGATTAGTGCAGAAAAGAGTAGGCTTGTTTAGAGCTTTGCGAAGAGGGCAGAGTTGAAACAGGATATCATAAATTTTTAATTGAAGGGGCTTCCCTGCGAGAGTGTGAGACTTCCTCAGAGCGTTTCAGAGGAAACGAGTGTAGGAACGGCAGCATGCCTTGGTGGCTAGTGGAAGTTTTACTGACATTTAGCCAGGCATGTGCGACAGGGGCGTGATAGAAGTGTAAGAAAAGGGAAGGCGGCGAGTGTGGCAGAGAGAAAGTGTGGCGCATGTAGATCAAGAGAGGGAGGACAAGACAGGTTGTAGTTCTCCTTGCCTCTGACCAGTTGACAATTGAGAGTTACCCCTCTCTCGTTTTATTTTCAATAAACTGAAAGTATTGTCCTGGTCACACCAGGAGATTAAGACAAATAATACATGGTTAACAAATACATTACATAATGGCCAGGGTATAGCATTGTATATAAGGACATTGCATGCACAGTTAACAATATTATATTATTGGAGGCGAAGAAACCGTTACAACCCATATTCAAAATGTGAGAACCAGCCTTAGATCAAGATTTGAAATAAAGTAAACTTGGTGTTGGATGTTAGGAGTCTCTTGGTTGGGTCTTGTGTGTTCCCGCAATTTTTTGTGGTGCAAACGTCTAAGAGAAAGGATGTCCAACGCGGTCGCGATACTTTGTTGAGCCTTGGGACCCAAGAAATTCCCCATGCTTACCTTTCTGTTTGGTAGTGTGAGCTTCCTTGTCTCAGAGTGATAAGTGCTGGCATGTGTAGGGGTGGAGGACTTGTTCCGGATAGCTGGGCTTGGTGTAGCTTGCCCGGAAAGACTTTAAAAGGAAAGACATGAGGTGAACTTGGGGCGCCTAGACCTCTAGTGATGACATCTCTAGTTCTTTTCAGGCCTTTCGCCAGTGGATGTGTGTTAATACACTGTTGCATTGGAGAACAAAACGGACAAATTAGTCTAGGCGCAAAGTTCACCTTTCCTGTCTTGCCTTTAAATTCTTCATGGGCAAGCTACCCAGCTACACTGGCGACACACTTTATTCGAGCTCGGCTAGTCCCACGAATTCGGGTATACCCGGGTGTATTGAGGTTTGTGACTGTTTTCTGCCCGAGTGCATTGAGGTATTTTCCAGGCAGGGATTGAAGCATTTTATTCCCGCTGGCTGCAATGCTCATAATATATATTTTCTTTAACTGTGCATGCAATGTCTTGTATATAATGTATACCCTGTTCATTTATGTAACTGTATTTGTAATCATGTATTATTTGTTTTACTCTGTGCCCAGGACATACCTGAAAACGAGAGGTAACTCTCAATGTATTACTTCCTGGTAAAATATTTTATAAATAAATAATAACACATACTAACACAACTCGACAGGATTACACGTATCGGGTTGTGTTAGTATGTGTTAGGATTACACGTGTAAGTTGAGTTAGTATGTTTTAGGAGTGCACGTGTCGGTTGTGTTAGTATGTGTTACGAGTACACGTGTAAGGTTGTGTTAGTATGTGTTAGGCGTATGTATTAGGAGTACACATGTAAGGTTGTGTTAGTATGTGTTACGTGTACTCCTAACACATACTTACACAACATTACACGTATACTCCTAACGCATACTAACACAACCGACTTGTGTTCTCCTAAAACATACTAACTCAACTTACATGTGTACTCCTAACACATACTAACACAACCTGACACGTGTACGCCTAACACAACCTTACACATGTACTCCTAACACATACTAACACAACCCGACACATGTACTCCTTACACATACTAACACAACACAACACGTGTACTCCTAACACATACTAACATAACCCAACACGTATACTCCTAACACATACTAACACAACCCGAAATGTATACTCCTAACACGTGTACCACAGCC
>WSYH01001369.1:18021-125437 GCA_036426205.1 Ascaphus truei
CCCCTCCCTCCCCCACCCCCGCTACCGTCCCTCCCCCCCGCGGCCCCCCCCCCCCCCCCCTCACTCCCACCCCCCGCTAACTTCCCGACCCCCGCTAACTTCCCGACCCCCCGCTAACTTCCCGACCCCGCTAACTTCACGATCCCCGCTAACTTCATGATGTTCGGCCGAGACGCACGGCTGCCTGTAGACATCCACCTAAGGGTATCTCCTGATGGGGTACCAAATGTGGCTCACTACCGCTATGTGAAGTGACTCCAAGACAGCCTGCACCGCGCACATCAGCTAGCGGAAAGGGCCACAGCCCAGTTAAACGCCAGTAACAAGCGGAGATATGATCACAAGGTCCGCTATCTGGAGCTTCGGCCCAGAGGCGCCGTTCTCCTACGCAACTTAGGGATCCCCGGCAAACACAAGCTGGCTGATCGATGGATAGAAGTACTGCTGCGGCCGAGTTTATTCGAGCATTTGCCCGTTCTTGGCCGCAGCAGTAACCTGGCGCGCGCCGGAGGGTGCCGGGCGCGCGCCGAAGCAGCGGAGGAGCGCCCTCCGATCGATCGATCCATCCTCCCGCTGCCGGGTCCGCCGGGTCCCCCGGAAACACCCCTTAGCCCGCCAGTACACAAACATCGCCGGGCGGGGAAAACCAGATCACGCGCGGGAGCCCTGGAAGCGAGTGCGGGGGCGCACAGCTCTCCCGATGAGCGTGACCGGCGGTAGGTGCACGCGCGGCACAACCGCCGAGGGGCCGGCCAACTAGGCAAAGCCGGAAATCTCCCGGCTTGAGGGAACCGGCCGCACTGCAATAAAGTGTGTCGGTAGTGTAGAGTCCCAGAAGCCAGGAATCCCTGTGTACCGCACACGCGACGTGGAAGGCAGGGTAAAGGCCTGGCACCTAAACTACTTGTTGCCCATACCCCAAGTGGGAGAGGGTGACCCAGAACCAGAGTCTGTAGTGACCAATTCTGAGCCAGAAGAGTCTGCAGAGACTCCTGTTTCAATGACTGAAAGTAATCAAGGCCCTTTTGGGCGGCGGATTAAAGCCTTGAGATCAGACTTTATAAACCGTGGATATAACCACAGAATTGTAGACCAGCAAATTCACAAAGCCACCAGAATACCAAGAAGTGATCTCCTTGAATACAAACAGAAGGAGACAAGCGACAGGGTACCTTTGGTGGTCACATATAACCCACACCTAGGAGCCCTACGCAAGATCGCCAGGAAACTACAACCCATCCTCCAGGAAGATACAAGTCTGCAACAGGTCTTCCCTGAAGCACCCTTATTATCATACAGACAACCCCATAATCTCAAGAATATTATGGTGAGGAGTAAAGTATTCAGCAGTACAACTGAATGCGGGACAAAACCATGCCAGGACCCAAGATGCAAAACCTGCGCAATGCTCTACACAGCGGACACAATACAAATACCACACAAGAATCGGGAATACAAAATCAGAGGAGGGTTCACCTGTTCCTCCAGCAATGTCGTGTACCTCATCATGTGCATGAAATGCCCAGGGGGCTGCTACTACATAGGTGAGACAGGACAGGGGCTAAACAAGAGAATGAACCTGCATCGCCACAGCATCAGACGCGGAACAAGAGACAGTCCTGTTGGCGAACATTTCTCTGACTCTGGCCATAAGATGAACGATCTGAGGGTTGCCATACTCAAAGGTAATCTTAAAACCCCGAAATAGAGACGGTTGCATGAATACAAATTTATGCAACTGTTCGGGACACTTAGCAGTGGCCTAAACAGAGATCGAAATTTTATGAGTCATTACTGACACTAGCGAACTCTCTTCCCATGAGCGCTAAAGGCCATGTCTGTACATACTGTGCTATATGTATGCACACACAGCTGTCTCTCACACATACTAATACTCCTTATTTTTCCATCCATATACACCAATAGGGACCACATAGTATCCACACACACTTTTAGTTGTGCTACAAACTCTCACATTTCCACACCCACCCACACCATTTATATCCCTCTCACTCCACACACACCTTGTGTAGAGCACTGTTTATACTGTGGGCTCTCCATTCATTTTTATTCACACTGATACACATACACACTCTTTCTTCACTTGCTTTCAGTTACCCTTTGACACCTCTCGCCATAAAACACATCCACACCGGGGGAAGGACAAGCACAGATAACATTCCAAGAGACACTGCTTTTAAGTTATCCTTGCTTCATTCATTGTAACATCGCCGGAAGAAGAGATCAGTGTATCTCGAAAGCTCGCACAAATAAAAGCATTTCGTTAGCCACAGAACGGTATCATCTATTTATTTTTTGATTATATATATATGTATGTATGTACAGAGCACTGTATATATGTGTGTATATTTGTACAGAGCACTGTATATCTGTTTGTATATGTACAGAGCACTGTATATCTGTGTGCATATGTACAGAGCACTGTATATCTGTGTGTATATGTACAGAGCACTGTGTATCTGTTTATATATGTACAGAACACTGTATAACTGTGTTTATATATGTACAGAGCACTATATACAGTGTGTGTGTGTGTGTGTGTGTGTGTGTGTGTGTGTGTGTGTGTGTGTGTGTGATATATATATAGTGTGGTGTTGTTTGTGTGTGTAACAGAGCCGGTATCTCTGTGTAAATGTACAGAGCAACGGTCTAATATGTGTGTCTATGTATAAGGCACTGTTATCTGTTTGTATAGGTCAGGCACTGTATATCTGTGTCATATTTTTTGGGGTTTTTTTTTTTTTTTTTTTAACAGCACTGTATTCTGCGTGTGTATGTACAGAGCACTGTAATATCTGTGCTGTGTGTTAGTGGTACGAGCACGTATATGTGTGTAATATATGTACATACGTAACTGTATATCTGAGTGTAATGTAAAGCCGTGTATATATGTACAGAGCCCTATATATCTTTTGTATATTTTAAGACATTGTATAATTACTACCGACTTATGCTTATCTGTGTGTAACTGTATATATGTACAGAGCCAGTACATCTGAGTTTATATATGGTACAGAGCACACGGGCTATATATGTGTATATATGTACACAGAGCAACTGTATATGTGGGTTGTAGAATATATGTACAGAGCACCTGGTATTATCTGATGTGTGTATATGGTACGAGCACTGTATATTCTGTACACTCAGAGCAGCCACTGTGTATATGATATAAATGTGTATATATGATACCATCAGGGGGACGACTTTTATATCTCCGGGCGGCCTTTTTTTCCCAGATTTTAAAAATGGGGGCAAAATCGAGGCGCTGATGGGGGGCTGTTTTTTGGCCTTTTCCGGCGTCAGCGGGAATGTTCTATTGTTCAGCGCTAAGCGTTTCATCATTGTCTAAATAAGAACGCTAACATGATTTACGGGCCGCGCGAGAAGGGCCCTGAGGTCGTGAAAAACATACCCCCCCGCAAGTTTTCCGGTAAGTCGGCGGATAGGAGGGCCCAGCAGCATTATATATATATTCCCTCGCTTTCCTGGTCTGCCTGGTAAGGAAAGCCTGTTGATTATATTCCTCTTCATATGGGACTAAGCCACTCTGTCTTCATCTGGATTGTGTGCCATCTGCCGTCTGTTACCTCTATAAAATATATATAAAATGTGTGGATGTACTATATGCACAGAGCATTAACTGTATTACAGCATGTATATTGTTTATTAGTGTACAGAGCATGTATAAGCTGTTTATATATGGTACATACATGTAATATTCGTGGTGTAACCGAGCACTGTATACTGTACAGAGCCCTGTGTGTAATCTTATATCTGTGTGTGTATATGTACAGAGCCACTGTACTCTGTTTTAATATGTCCAAGCACTGTATATCTATTTTATATGTACAGAGCACTGTCTATTCTGTGTGTGACAGAGCCCTGTATAATCTGTACAGATCACTGTGGTATATGTATAATCTGTGTGATGTGTATGTACAGAGCACTGTATATCTGTGTGTGTATATGTACGAGTAACTGTAATATCTGTACATAGCACTGTGTGTATTGTAAGGATATGTGTCTGGTGTCTATATAAATATATTTATGATAGCCCTGGTAAGAAATTGGGCTATAGTTCGAACTCCCTCCTGTGTGAAAAACTCTGCTAAGGGCAGATTGCCAGGAGGTGAACATGGGTTTCCCCCGCTTATGACACTGGGTTGTGTAAGTAAGGTAGTCATGGACCCTGTGTCCACTCAAGAGAACAGGGGCGGTTGCACTACTGGAGTTACATACACACAGTGTCACTTCCGTATTTAGGTAAGTGTGTACAAGTTTTGTTGAAGTTGAGAGAGTTGGTGAGTTAGGAGAGAGGATATGAGTGAGCAGCCATGAGCAGAGCTGATCCAACTATAGTTATGAGGTGGGACAAATACTCTCTCACCCCTAGCTTAAGGGGGGTGAGGGAAGATCTATAGGCCCCGTCCCCACCCTGGATAGCCCTTGATCCAGAGTGTGTGCATGGAGGGACCAATCATAGGGAGAACATTAGTGCTGGTGCGCTCCACTCCTGCTGCTGCCCTGCTGAGAATAAAGACTTCTGCTAAAGATAACCCTGTGTGAGACTGGAATCTCTCATCCCTGTGTGGGAACGCTCTGGTAAGGATTCTCCACCCCGCATTCCTGGGGCTTACTATAGACTGAAGTCGCTGACATTGAACCAAACGGGAGTCATCCACCCTAGTAAACCTGTTCCTGTTATCCCCTCCCCATGTCATCGCGGGGACTCAAGGGCCCTCCTGTTGCCGGCAGGTATGCAAAAAACCACGACAGAGACACCTCGCCCAACCTCCAGAAACACCTGAGGGGGCCCGATCGCGATTGGGAGGGGGAAGAAGGGGCTAAATATGTGTGTGTGGTTGTGTGTGGTGTGTGTTTGTGTTTGTGTGGGTGTGGTGTGTGTGTTGTGTGTGTGTGTGTGTGTGGTGTATTATATGTAAAGAGCCCTGTATATCTGTTTGTATAATCTGTGTACGAGCCCTGTATATCGGTGGTGGTATATATGTACAGAGCCCTGGACATCTGTGTCTAATATTGTACCAACAAGCACTGTATATCGTGTATATAGTGTACAGAAGCCCGGTATTTATCTGTGGATATTATGTACACAGCACTGTAATGTCCAGAACACGTGTATCTATTGTGTCTATGTCAGAGCACTGATATCTTTGTTGTATATATGTTACTAGCACTGTATATCTGTGTTTAATATGTACATAGCCCTGGATATCAGTGTAATATTTGTAACAAGGCCTATAATCCTTGTTTTTATATATGTACAGAGCACTGTAATATCTGTATATCTGTATCGAGAACCTTTTGTATATCTTTGTATAACTGTATAGTACAGAGCGCGGTAATATATGTGGTTAAATGTACAGAGCACTGTATATATGTGTGTATATGTATATAGCACGTTATATCTGTGTGCATATGTAACAGGACCACTGTATATCTGTGTGTGTATAGGTTACACAGCACTGTATATCTGTGTACTGTACGATCCCCTGTATATCTGTGTGTATATATGTACAGAGCCCTGTATATCCGTGTATATATGTACAGAGCACTGTATAGATGTTTGTATATGTACATAGCAACTGTAATATCTGTGTGTATTCTGTACAGAGCCCGGTATCATCTGTGTAATATATGTACAAGCACTGTTATATATAGTGTTATATATGTCAGAGACACTGTATATCTGTGTGTATATGTACAGAGCACTGTAATATATCTGTGGTACATATGTCCGAGCCCCTGTATATCTGTGTGTACATATGTACAGAGCAATGTATATCTGTGTGTATATATGTATTAAGCCCTGTATATCTGTGTGTGTATTTATGTACAGAGCAATGTATATCTGTGTATTTATGTACAGAGCCCTGTATATCTGTGTGTATATATGTACAGAGCCCTGTATATCTGTGTGTATATATGTACAGAGCCCTTATATTGTGGGTTTGTACAGAGCCCTGTATATACTGGTTATGGTGAGGTATAAGTGCAGAGCCCTGTATATCTGTGTTTATTATGTACAGAGCCCTGTATTTTCTGTGTGTATAATATTACGAGCCGTGTGTGTGTGTGTGGTGTGTGTGTGTGTTGTGTGTGTGTGTGTGTGTGTGTGGTGTGTGTGTTGGTGTGTGTGTGTGTGTGGTGTGTGTGGTGTGTGTGTGTGTGTGTGTGTGGTGTGTGTGGTGTGTGTGGTGTGTATTACAAGAGCCACTGGGATATCTGTGTAGAATATGTAGCAGAGCCCGTATATCTGGTGGTGTATATGTGTACAGGCCCTGTATATCTGATTGTATATATGTACAGAGCCCTGCAACATCTGTGTCTTTAATGTACAGAGCCAATGTATAGCTGGTGTATTATGTACAGAGCCCTGTACGATCTGTGTATATATGTAAGAGCACTGGTAAAAAATTACAGACAACTGTATAATGTGGGTAGATGTACAGAGCACTGTATATCTGTGTTAATATATTACAGAGCACTGTATATATCTGTGTGTATTGTAAGAAGCCCGGTATCAGTGTTATATTTTACAGGCACTCTAATATCTATGTTTGTATTATGTACAAGCACTGTATATCTGTAGGTATATATGTATAGAGAACGTATAGCTGTTATACTGTATAGTGTACAGAGCCGGTAATGATGTGTATCAAAAGAAATGTACAGAGCACGGTATAATATGTGTTATAGGTATAGAGCACTGTATATCTGGGTGCATATGTACAGACCACTGTTATATCTTGTGTGTGTATATTCACAGCACTGTACTACTGTGTACATTTACAGACCTGTAATATTCTGTTTGGTATATATGTACAGAAGACGTACATATATGTGTATATTGTCTCAGGAGCACTGTATATATATTGTGTATTGTACGAGCACTTTATATCTGTGTTTATATAATGTCCAGAGCCCGGTATACCGTTGTATATGATGTTACAGAGCACACTGTTATATTGTAATATCATGTACAGAGCACTGTATATCTGTTGTGCCATTATGCTACAGAGCACTGTATATCTGTGTGTATATAGTACAGAGCACTTGTTATTTTCTGTGTGTATATATGTACAGACATGACTCGTGTTTTAAGCGGACTGTTGTGTGTGTGTGTGTGTCGTTGTGGTTGTGTGTGATGTGTGTGTGTGTGCGTGTGTGCTGCTGTGTGTGGTGTGTGTGTAGCAGAGCCCTGTATATCTGTGTATATATGTACAGAAGCCCTGTATATCGTGTAATATATGTAACAGAGCCCGTATAGTCTGTGTGTTATGTGGACAGACCCTGTATATCTGTGTGTATATATGTACAGAGCCCTGCACATCTGTTTCTATATATGTCGTAGCAATGTATATCTGTTTATATATGTACAGAGCCCTGTATATCTGTGTATATTGTACAGAGCACTGTAAATGTACAGAACACTGTATATATGTGTGTATATGTCAGTAGCACTGTAATACTGTGTGTATATATGTACATAGCACTGTATATCTGTGTGTATAATTTTACAGAGCCCTGTAATCAGTGTATATTTTGGTAGAGCCTAATATATTCTGTTTTTGTATTATGAATACAGAGCACTGTATTCTGTGGTAATAGTATAAGAGACTTTATATCTGTTTAAACTGTACTATGTACATAGCACGGTTATATTGTGTATAAATGTACAAGAGTCACGGTATATATGTGTATAAATGTACCGATCAAAACGGTATATATGTGTGATAGTCTAGAGCAGCCTGCACATCGTTTATATATGTACAGACAATTTATATCTGTGTATATATGTACAGAGCCGTGTATATCTGTGTATATGTACAGAGCAACGGTCAATGTACCGAACCTGTCTATTATGGTGTGTATATGTCCGAGCCCTGTATAATCGTGTATATAGTTTGGTACAGAGCACTATTATCTATTTTTGTATATATGTGACAGAGCACTGTAATAGGCTGTAATGTAATATGTCTAGAGAACTGTATCTCTGTGTATACTGGTATATGTACAGCCGGTATATATGTGTATAAATGTACAGAGGCACGGTAATAAGGTGTGTACATATGTTATACGAGTCACTGTAAATCTGTGGTGCATATGGTACATACCACTGTATATCTGTGTGTGTATATGTTACACAGTCACTGTATATCTGTGTAAATGTACAGACCCTGTTATCTGTGTGTTTATATGTAGCAAGAGCCCTGTATCTCTGTGTATATATGTACAGAGCACTGTATATATGTGTGTATTGTCAAGGCACTGTTATCTGTGTGTATATATGTACAGAACCACGTCATCTGTTATATATGTACAGACACTGTATATTATTGTATTAGGTACAGAGCACTGTATATCTGTGTGTATATTGTACAGATCACTGTATATCTATGTGTATATATGTACAAGCCCTTGTATATATAGGTAGAGCATGGTCGAGCACTGTATATCTGTGTGTATATATGTTACAAGCCCTGTATATCTGTGTGGTATGTACAGATCACCCCCATGTATATTATCTGGGTAGTGTATAAAGTACATCGCCCTGTAGATCTGTGTGTATAATGTAACAGAGCACTGTATATCTGTGTGGTGTATATTGTAGAGCACTGTATATCTTGTTTGGTTTATTTGTACAGAGGCAATGTATATCTGTTGTGTATATATGTACAGAGCCCTGTATATCTGGTGTGTTAATTGTACAGAGCCCTGATATCTGTGTGGGTGATATTTGTACAGAGCCCGGCATTCCTGTGGTATATAAATTACAGAGCCCCTGTATAATCTGTGTGTATATGTACGAGCACTGTATATCGCTGTGTGGTAATTGTACAGAGCACTGTAATATCGTGGTGTGTATATTTGTACAGGCAATGTATACTTTGTTGTATATATGTAGCAGAGCCTATATATGCTGGTGGTGTATATTTGTACAGAGCACTGTAATCTGTGTTGTTGTATATATGTACAGAGCAATGTTATCTGTGTGTATACTGTACAGAGCCTGTATATCTATGTTTTGTATATATGTACAGACCCTCTATATCTGTGTGTAAGTATGTACAGAGCCTGGTAATATATTTACGAGCCCTTTATATATGTACAGAGCCCTGTAATATTATCTGTGTTTTATATAGGTACAGGAGAAGCCCTGTATATCCCCCTGTGTGTATATGTACAGAGCCTGTATATCTATGTGTATATGTAACAGAGCACTGTAACTGTGTATCTATGTTACACAGCCCTGATATATGTTGTGTGGTATATATGTACAGAGCCCTGTAATATCTGTGTGTATATATGTACAGAGCCCTGTATATCTTTGTATATAGTAACCAGCCCCCCCCCTGGGTAATATCCTGTGTATATTGTACAGAGCCCTGTATATCTGTGTGTATATGTACATAGCACTATTATCTGTGTGTGTGTGGGTATATGTACCGCCCCTGTTTGATTCTGTGTGTATAATGTACAGAGCCCTGTAAGAGATCTAGGTGTATATTACAGAGCACTGTCTACTTGGTGTATATATGTACACAGCCCGGTAATATAGTGTGTTGGTGTGTATATAATGTACAGAAGCCCTGTAGAGCGGGGTGTATATGTACAGAGCCCTGTATCTCTGTGTGTAGATATGTACAGAGCCCTGTCTATCTGTGTGTAGTACAGAGCCCTGAAATATCTGTGTATATATGTACATAAGCCCTGTATATCTGTGTGTAATAATGTACAGAGCCCTTTATAATCTGTGAATATAATTTACAGAGCCCTGGGGGGGGGGGTTATATCTGTGTATATTTGTACAGACCACTGTATATCTGTGTGTGTATTTGTAACAACAGCAAATGTATATATCTGTGTGTTATATGTAACAGAGCCCTGTATATCGGTGTGTGTAATATGTACAGAGCCCTGTATATCTGTGGGGGGGGGGGGGTGAATCTATGTACAGAAGCCCTGTTATCTGTTGTGTATATGTACAGAGACCTGTATATCTGTGTGTATATATGTAACAGAGCCCTGTAATAGCTGTGTGTGTATATGTACAGACCCCCGTATATCTGTGGTGTGTATATATGTTACATAGCCCTGTAATCTGTGTATATATGTACAGAGCCCTGTATATCTGTGTGTATATATGTACAGAGCCCTGTAATATCTGTGTGTATAAAATATGTACAGAGCCCTGTAATATCTGTGTGTGTATATATGTACAGACCCCTGTATATCTGTGTGTGTATAGATGTAACAAGCCCGTATATCGGTGTGGTATATATGTTACCGACAAATGTATATCTGTGGTGTAGATGTACCGAGCCCTGTATATCTCGTGTATATGTACAAGCCCTGTAATTATGCTGTGCATATGTACAGAGCCCTGTTATATCTGGGTGTTCGATGTACAGAGCCCTGTATATCTTTTGTGTAATATTGTACATGAGCCCTGTTAATATCTGTGTGTATATATTACAGCGCCGCGTATATCTGTTGTGTATATTACAAGCCCTGTTATCATGTGTGTATATATGTACAGAGCCTGTATATCTGTGTATATATGTAGCAGAGCCCTGTATATCTGTGTGTATTAGTACAGAGGCCCTGTATATTATCTGTGTGTATATGTACAAAGCCCTGTAGATCTGTGTGTAATATGTACCGAGCACTGTATATCCTGTGTGTGTGTATATATGTACAGAGCCCTGTAGATCTGGTGTGTATATGTACAGCGCCTCTGTATAGCTTGGGTATTTATGTACAAGCCCTGTAATATCTGTGTGTATCTGTACAGAGGCACTGTATATCTGGTGTATATTTTGTACAGAGCACTGTATATCTGTGGTGTGTGTATTTGGTACGAGCAATGGTATATCTTGTGTATATCTGTACAGAACCCTGGATATCTTGTGTGTATATTTGGTACAGAGAGCCCTGTAATATATTTGTGTGTCTATTTGTACAGAGCCCTGCATATCTGTGTGTAATATATGTACAGAGCCCTGTATATCTCTGTGTATTATGTATACGTGCCCTGTAGAATCCTGGTTTTTGTGTACAGAGCCCGTATATCTGTGTGTTATATATGTACAGAACCCTGTATATCTGTGTTTAATGTACAGAGCACTGTTATATCTGTGTGTGTATTTTGTACAGAGCCTTATATCTGTGTGTGTATATTTGTACAGATCAATGTATATCTGTGTGTCCTATATGTCAGAGCCTATTCTCTGTGTGTTGTATATTTTGTACAGAGCACTGTATAATATCTGTGTGTGTTGTAATATTGTACAGATCAATGTTAATCTGTGTGTATATGTACGAGCACTGTATATCTGTGTGTGGTGTGTATATATGTACAGAGCCCTGTGATCTGTGTGTATATTTTTACAGAGCCCTGTATATATGTCAGAGCCCTGTATATCTGTGTGTGTATATATGCATGCAGAGCCCTGGTATATCTGTGTATATGTGTACAGAGCCCTGTAATATCTGTGTGTATAATGTACAGAGCGCCCTGTATATCGGTGTTTGTATATATTTTACAGAGCCCTGTAAATATCTGTGGGTATATGTACAGAGCCCTGTAATACTATTGTGTTATGTAACAGAGCACTGTAATATCTGTTTGTATATATTACACAGCCCTTTAATATATGTGTGTATGATATGTTACAGAGCCTGTATATCTGTGTGTGTATATGTAACAGAAGCCCTGTATATCTTTTTGTATATAGGTACAGAGCCCTGTCTATCTGTGGTGTATATGTACAGAGCCCTGTAAATCTGTGTATATATGTACCAGCCCTGTATATCTGTGTTTAGAGATGTACACAGAGCCCTGTAATATCTGTGTGTTAATGTACAGAGCCCTGTAAATCTGTTTGTATATATGTACAAGAGCCCTGTCTATCTGTGTGTCTATGGACAGACCCTGTATATCTATGTGTATATGTACGGAGCACTTATATCGGTGTGTAGATATTACCAGCCTGTATATAGTGGTGTGTATATATGTACAGAGCCAATGTATACTGTGTGTATATATGTAACAAGAGCCCTGTATTCTGTGTGTGTATAATGTACAAAGCCCGGTATTCTTGTGTGTGTATATATTACAGAGCCCTGTATATCTGTGGTGTATAGTGACAGCGCCTGTATCTCTGTGTTATATAGTACAGAAGCCCTGATATCTGTGTATATATTACAGAGCCCTGTATATATGTGTGTGTTATGTCAAGCCCTGTATATCTGTGTGGTAGAATTTCAGAGCCCTGTATATCTGGTGTGTATATATGTACAGAGCCCCTGTAATATCTGTGTGTGTAATATATGGTACAGAAGCCTGTAATACTGTGTGTGTATATATGTACAGAGCACTGTATATCCTTTGGTGCTATATGTACAGAGCCCTGTGATATCTTGTGTATATTTACGAGCCCTGTATATCTGTGTGTGTATTAATGTACATAGCCCCCGTAAGATCTGTGTAATATTACAGAGCCCTGTATTTCTTTGTGTATATGTCCACAGCCCTTATATCTGTGTGTATATGTACAGGCCCTGTATATCTGTGTATATATGTTACATAGCCCTGTAATATCTGTGTGTAATATTACAGAGCACCTGTATATCTGTGTGTCTATGTACACGCCCTGTATTCTGTGTGTATTATGGGCAGAGCACTGTATATTTCTGTGGTGTATATGTACAGAGCCCTGTAAAGTGCTGTGTGTATAGTATGTAAGACCCTGTATTATGTGTAAATATATGTACGAGCCCTGTATATCTGTGTGTATATATTTAGGCAGACCCTGTATATCCTGTGGTGTATATGTACAAGCCCTGTATATCTGTGTGTGTGTATATGTCACAGAGCCCTGTATATCTGTGTGTGTTATATGTACATAGCCTCCATTATATATCTGTGTGGTGTAATATATGTACAGAGCCCTGTATATCTGTGTGTGTATTATGTACCGAGCCCTGTAATAATCGGTGTGTGTATATGTACAGAGCCTGTATATCTGTGTGGTGTGTATACAGGTATGTTAAAGCAGCCCTGTAATATCTGTGTGTGTGTAAGGTCAGAGCCTGTATATCTGTGTTGTGTGTATATTACATAGCCCTCATACTGTGTGTGGTGTTTGTGTGTATATGTACAAGCCCTGTATATCTGTGTGTATAATATGTACGCCCCTGTTATCTGTGTGTGTGGTGGTGTGTATATGTACAGACCCTGTATATGTGTGTTGTGGGTGTGTGTGTGTGTGGGGTTGTGTGTGTGGTGTGTGGGTGTGTGTGTGTGGTGTGTGTGTGTGTGTGTGTGGTGTGTGTGTGTGTGTGATGTGTGTTGGTGTGTGTGGTGTGTGTGTGGTGTGTGTACAGGGGCTCTGTATAACCTCTGTGTGTATATATGTACAAGAGCCCTGTATATCTGTGTCTTGTGTGATATATGTGCCAGCCCGTATATCTTGGTGTGGGATATAGTTGGGGTCATAGCCCTGATATCTGTGTGTACTATATGTACAAGCCCTGTATGTGTTGTATCTGTACAGAGCCCTGGTCTAAGGGTCTGTGTGTGTACATGTACAGAGCACCCTGTATCTCTGTGTGTGTACCTGGATCCATGAGCCCTGTATATCTGTGTGGTGTGTATTAGGTACAGAGCCCTATATATCTGTGTGTGTATATGCTACAGAGCCCTGTATAATCTGTGTGTATATATGTACAGAGCCCTGTATATCTTGTGGTATATATGTTACAGAGCCCTGTATACTGTGGGTATGAATGTACAGAGCCGGTATATCTGGGTGTGTCTATAGGTAAAAACCCTGATTTCTGTGTGATATATGTACGAGCCCCTGTAATATCTGTGTGGTATATATTGTACAGAGCCCTGTATTTCGTGTGTAATATATGAGTCAGAAGCCGTGTGTGTGTGTGTGTGTGTGTTGGTGTGTATGTGTGTGTGTGTGGTGTGTGTGTGTGTGTGGTGTTTGTGTGTGTGTGTGTGGTGTGTGTGTGTGTGTGTGTGTGTGTGTGGTGTGTGTGTGTGGTGGTGTGTGTGTATGTCAGAGCCCTGTATATCTGTTGGTATATATGTGACAGAGCCCTGTATATCTGTGTATATATGTACAGAGCCCTGTATATCTGTGTGTTAATATGTGTACAGAGCCCTGTATCTGTGTGAGTATATATGTACAGAGCCTGCCCATCTGTGTCTAATATGTACAGAGCATGTATATCACTGTGTATATATGTACAAGCACCTGAATATCTTTTAATATGTACAGAGCACTGTAAATGTACAGAACACTGTATATATGTGTGTATATGTACAGAGCACTGTATATCTGTGTGTATATATGTACATAGCACTGGATATCTAGTGTGTATATGTACAGAGCCCTGTATATCTTGTATATTTGTAGAGAGCCTAATATATCTATGTTTGTATATATGGTACAGAGCACTGTATATCTGTATGTATATGTATAGAGAACTGTAATATCTGTGTATACTGTATATGTACAGAGCACGGTATATATGTGTTAAGTCATAGCACGGTCATATATGTGTATAATGTACAGGGAACGTATATATGTGTGTATATGGTATAGACCCTGCCCATCTGTGTCTATATATGTACAAGCAAATGTATATCCTGTGTATATATGTAAAGCCTGTATACATGTGTATATAATGTTACAGAGCACTGTAAATGTACAGAACACTGTATATATGTGTGTAGATTACAGAGCACTGTATAATCTGTTATGTATATATGTACAATAGCACTGTATATCTGTGGTGTATATAACGAGCCCTGTATACCGTGTATATTTGTTACAGAGCCTAATATATCTATGTTTGTATTATGTACAAGAGCACTCTGTATATCTGTCTGTAAGGTAATAGAGAACTGTATAATCTTGTATACTGTTCATGTACATAGCACGGTATATATGTGGTATAAATGTCAGAGCACGGTATATTAATGTGTGTATATATGTATAGAGCACTGTATATCTGTGTGCATATGTACAGACCCTGTATATCTGTGTGTGTATCTGTAACAGCCCTGTATATCCTGTGTATATATGTAACAGAGCACTGTATTATGTGTGGAATATGTACACAGAGCACTGTGGGGGTTATATCTGTGTGTATTGGTACCAGAGCCCGGTATATCTGTGTTGATATATGTACAGAGCACTGTATATATATGTATATATGTACAGAGCAACTGTATATCTGTGTGGATATTTTCAGAGCACTGTATCTCTATGTGTACTATAGGTACGAGCCCTGTATTCTATGTATATATGTACAGAGCCTGTATTCTGTGTGTATATATGTACAGTAGCCCTGTATACGTGTGTCTATTACAAGCCCTGTAGATCTGTGTGTATATATGTAAATAACCCCGTTATCTGTGTGTAATATTCAGAGCACTGTAATATCTGTGTGTGGTATATTTGTACAGAGAACTGTATATCTGTGGTGTATTTATTTGTAGCAGACAATGTAATACTGTGGTGTATATATGTACATAGCCCTGTATATCGTGTGTGTAATAATTGTCACAGATCCCCCCTGTATATCTGTGTGTGTTATTTGTACAGAGCCCTGCATTTCTGTGTGTGATATATGTCCATAAGCCCTGGTATATCTGGTGTGTATATGTCACCAGAGCCCTGTATCTCTGTGTGTATATTTGTACAGCGCACTTGTAATATCTGTTGTGTGTATTTGTACATAGCAATGTATATCTGTGTGTATATATGTTACAGAGCCCCTATATATCTGTGTGTGTATATTTGTACAGAGCACTGTATTATCTGTGTTGTGTATATGTACAGAAAGCAATGTATATCTTGTGTATATGGTACTAGAGCACTGGATTATCTTGTGTGTGGTATATATTACAGAGCCCTCTATATTGGTGTATATGTACAGAGCCCTGTATATATGTACAGAGCCCTGTAATCGGGTGTTTGTATATAGTACGAGGCCCTGGATATCTGTGTGTATATGTACAAGACGCCCTGTATATCTATGTGTAATGTGTATATGTACAGAGCACTTAATGGTGTATATAGGTACAAGCCCTGTATTCTGTGGTGTATATATGTGACAGAGCACTGTAAGATCTTTGTGTGTATATGTACAGATCCCTTTATATCTGTTTGTATCTTGTACAGAGCCCTGTATATCTGTGTGTATATATGTCCGAGCCCGGTATATCTGTGTATAATATTACAAGCCTTTATAGCTGTGTGTCTTGTACGAGCACTATATAATCTGTGTGTGTGTGTATATGTACAGAGCCCTTGTATATCTGTGGTGGTATATGTACAGAGCCCTGTATATCTAATGTTATATTATGTACAGCCTGTATATCTGTGTGTATATAGTGTTACACACCCTGTATATATGTGGTTGGTGTGTATATATGTACAAGCACTGTATTCTGTGTGTAGATGTTACAAGGCCTGTATATCTCGTGTATATGTACATAGCCCTGTATATCTGTGTATATTACAGAGGCCCTGTATATCTGTGTGTCTATGTACAGAGAGCCCTGTATATCTGTGTTATATATGTACAAGGCCCTTTAATATCTGTGTGTAATTATGTACAGAGCCATGGATATCTGTGTGTATATGTACAGAGCCCTGTAATCTATGTGTGTATATTATGTACAGAGCCCTGTATAATCTGTGTATATATGTACAGAGCCCTGTAATATCTGTGTGTATATATGTACAGAGCCCCTGTAATCCTGTGTGTATCTTGTGCAACGCCCTGTATATCTGTGGGTATATTACAGATCACTGTATATCTGTGTGTGTTGTATATATTACAGAGCCCTGTATATCTGTGTGTATATGTACAGAGCCCTGTATAATCTGTGTTATTATGTACATAGCCTGTAATATCTGTGGTATAATGTACAGAGCACTGTATTCTGTGTGTAGATATTTTGTACAGAGCACTGTAATCTGTGTGTGGTTGTCTTTGTACAGAGCAATGTATATCTGTGTGTATTATGTCACAGAGCCCTGATATCTGTGTGTGTATATTGTTACAGAGCCCTTGTTATAATTTGTGTGTTATAATTTGTAACAGATCCCTGCATAATCTGTGTGTATATATTACAAGCCCTGTTTTTTTATATCTGTGTGTATTATGTACAGTGCCCTGTATATCTGTGTGTATGTGTACGAGCCCTGTATATCTGTGTGTGGTTATCCTGTACAGAACCTGTATATCTGTGTGTATAATGGTACAGAGCACTGTATTCTGTGGGTTGTGTATTGTTTGTTACAGAGCCCTGAATATCTGTGTGTGTATATTTGGTTACAGAGCATGTAATCTGTGTGTATATATGTACAGAGCCCTATTATCTTGTGTGAGTAAATATTTGTTACAGAGCACTGTCTATCTGTGTTGTTGTGTAATAAGTACAGAGCAATGTATTCTTGTGGTGTATAATGTAAGAGCACGTATATCTGTGTGTTGGTTATATATGTAACAGAGCCCTGTATATCTTTGTGTATATTAAGAGCCCGTATATATGTACAGAGCCCTGTATATCTGTGTGTGTATTATGCACAGAAGCCCTTTAAATCTGTGTATATGTTACATAGTCCCTGATCTCTGTGTGTAAATTATGTACAGAAGCCTGTATATCTGTGTTTGTATATATGTACACAGCCCCTGTATATAGTGTGTGTAATCTTGTACAATAGCCCGTGTATATCTTTGTGTATATGTACAGAGCCCCTGTTATATCTGTTTGTATATCTGTCCAAGCCCTGTCTATCTGTGTGTAATATGTATCAGAGCCCTGTATATCTGTTTATATAATGGTACAAAGCCCCTGTATATCTGTGTGTATATAATGTCAGAGCCCTGTATCTCCTGTGTGTATATGTACAGAGCCCTGTTATCTGTTTGTAATATATGTACAAGCCCCTGTCCTATCGTGTGTATATGTACAGCACCCCCCCCCCCCCTGTATATCTATGGTAATAATGTAACAGAGCACTGTATACTGTTGTATATATGTACACAGCCCTGTATATATGTTTGTGTTATATGTACAGGCATGTATATCTGTGTGTATCTATGTACGAGCCTGTATATCTGTGTGTGTATATGTACAGGAGCCCCTGTATATCGGTGTGTGTATATATGTACAGAGCCCTGTATATCGTGTATATTTAACAGAGCCTGTATATCGTGTGGTCTAAGTACAGAAGCCCTGGAAAATATATCTGTGTTATATGTTCAGAGCCTGTAATCTGTGTTGTATATGTGCACTAGCCCGTATACTGTGTGTATATAGGTACAGAGCCCTGTATATCTGTGTGTTAATAATATGTACAGAGCCCTGTATATTCTGTGGTGGTGTCTATATGATACAATCAACTGTATATTGTGTGTAAGAATGTCAGAGCCCTGTTATCATCTTTTGTTTATAGTCAGAGCCCTGTATATCTTGTGTGTCTTATGTACAAGCCCCGTATATCTGTGTATATAATTATCATAGCCCTGTATTTTTTTGTGTATATATGTACATAGCACTGTATATATCTTTTGGTATATATGTACATAGCACTGTATATCTGTTGTGTAACTGTACAGCCCTGTATATCAGTTGTATATTTGTACCGAGCACTATATATCTGGTTTGTATATATGTCAGAGCACTGTATATCTGTATGTTAATGTATAGAGACTGTATTCGTGTATATCGGTATATGTACATGCGCACGGTATTATTGGGTATAAATACAGAGCAAGGTTATATATGTTTAATACATGTACATAGGCACGTATATATGTGGGTGTATATGTATAGAGCCCCTGCACATCCCCCTGTGTCCCCATATATGGTACAGAGCAATTTATAATCTGTTGGTATATATGTACAGAGCCCTGTATATCGTGTATATATGTTACAGATCACGGATACTGTACAGAACACTGTATAATATGTGGGTATATGTACAGAGCCCTGTTATCAGTGTATTTTGTACAGAGCACTATAAATTATCCTTATGGTTTGTTATATATGTAAAAGAGTCACTGTTATATCGTATGTATATGTATAGAGAACGGTATATCTGTGTATACTGTATCTGTGACAGAGCACGGTATATATGTGTATAAATGTACAGAGCACGGTATATCTGTGTGTATATGTATAGAGCACTGTATATCTGTGTGCATATGTACAGACCACTGTATATCTGTGTGTGTATATGTACACAGCACGTATATCTGTGTACATGTACAACCCTGTATATCTGTGGGTATATATATGTAACAGAGCCCTGTATATCTGTGTATATATGTACAGAGCACTGTATATATGTGTGTATATGTACAGAGCACTGTATATCTGTGTGTATATATGTACAGAGCCCGGTATATCTGTGTATATATGTACAGAGCACTGTATATATATGTATAGTGTACGAGGCACTGTATATCTGTGTGTATATATGTACAGAGCACTGTATCTATTGTATATATGTAAGAGCCCTGTATTATATGTATATATGTCAGAGCACTTATATCTGGTGTGTATATATGTTACAGAGCCTGTATATCTGTGTGATATTACAGAGCCCCTGTTATATCTGTTCTGTTGTGGTATATATGTACAGAGCCCTGTATATCTTTGTGTATATGTACGAGCACTGTATATCTGTGTGTGTATATTTGTTACAGAGAACGTCATATCCTGTGTGTATGTAATTTGTAAGCAGAGCATGGTATATCTGTGTGGTATAATATGTACAGGCCTGGTATATATGTGTGTTATAATTGTCAGAGCCCTGTATATCTGTGTGTGTATATTTGTACCGAGCCTGCATTTCTGTGTGTAATATATGTCAAGCCCTGTATATCGTGTGTATAGTACAGAGCACTGTATATCTGGTGTTTATATTTGTACAGAGCACGTAAATCTTTGTGTGTATATTTGTACAGGAGTCAATTGTAAATATCTGTGTGTATATTGTACATATCCCTATAACTGTTGGGTGGTATATTTTTTACAGATCACTGTTATCTTGTGTGTGTGTCTCTATGTACAGAGCAATGTTCTCTTTTTGTATATGTACATAGCACTGTATATCTATGTGTTGATATGTAAACAGAGCCCTCTATATCTGTGTGATAGTACAGAGCCCTGTATATAGGTACTAGCCCTGTCATATATGTACTAGCCCTGTCTACTGTGTTGTATAGTAGTACAGAGCCCTGTATATCTTGTGTAGAATGTACCGAAGCCCTGGTATATCTATGTGTAATATGTACAGAGCACGCAAATGTGGTTATATTTACACAACCCTGTATATATGTGTGTTGTAATATTGTACAAGCCCTGTATATATCTGTGTGTTAGAATGTACAAGAGCATGTTATAATCTGTGTGTATATATGTCCAGATCCCTGTATAATCTGTGTATATATGTACAGAGCCCTGTATATCTGTGTGTATAATGTTCCAGAGCACTATATATCCTGTGTGTGTGTGTGTAATATGTCCAGCCCTGTTTCTCTGTGTGTATTGTACAGAGCCCCTGTATATCTATGTGTTATGGGTCCCAGAGCACTGTATCTCTGTGTGTTATAATGTACCAAGCCCTGTATAATATGTGTGTGGTGGTGTATAATATGGTACATAGCCCTGTCAATATCTGTGGTTTATATGTACAGAGCACTGTATATTCTGTGTGTATATAGGTGGTTACAGAGCCCTGCTAATCTGTGGGTAATATGTAACAAGCCCTGTATACTGTGTATATACTGTACAGAGCCCTGTATACTGTGTGTATATATGTACAGAGCCCTGTATATCTGTGAATATATGTACACGAGCCCCTGTATATCTTGTAATATTTGTACAAGACCACTGTAGATCTTGTTGTGTATATATGTACACAGCAATGTATATCTGGTGTGTATATATGTACAGAGCCTGTATATTCATCGTGTGTGTATATGTACAGAGCCCTGTATATCTGTGTTGAATATATGTACAGAGCCCTGTTAATATCTGTGTGTAATGTAAGGCCCTGTCATATCTGTGGTATATATGTACAAGCCCTGTATATCTGTGTGTGGTCTATGGACGAGCCCTGTAATATCTGTGTGATTGTATATTTAAAGAGCCCCTGTCTAATCGTTGTATATATGTAAGAGCCCTGTTATCTGTGTGTATTATATGTACAGAGCCCTGTCTATCTGTGTGTATATATGTACAAGAGCCCTGTATACTGTTTGTGTATATATGTACAGAGCCCTGTAGATTGTGTGTGGTATATGACAAGCCCTGTATATCTGGATTGTGTTTATATATGTAACAAGAGCACTGTAATCTGTGTGTAGATGTAAGCAGAGCCCCTGGATATTCTCTGTGTAATGTACAGAGCCCTGTATATCTTGTATATGTAACATGCCCTGTATATCTTTTGTCTATGTACAGAGCCCTTATATCTGTGTGTATATATGTACAGAGCCCTGTATATTTATCTGTGTGTTATATATGTACAGAGCCCGTAATATCGGTGTGTATATGTACAAGCCCTGTATATCTATCTATTGTGTATATATGTATCAGCCCTGTATATCTGTGTAATCTATGTTACAGAGCCCTGTAGATCTGTGTGTATATGTACATAGGCCCTGTATATCTGTGTGTATAATGTACAAAGCCCTGTATAGCTGTGTGTATATGTACAAGCACTGTATATCTGTGTGTGTGTATATAGTCATAGCCCTGTATATCTTGTGTATATGTACAAGAGCCCGTTATCTGTGTATTTATGTACAGAGCCCTGTATTCTGTGTGTATAGACAGAGCACTGTTATATCTGTGTGTATATATTTGTACATGCACTGTATATCTGCTGTTGTGGTTATTTTGTACAGAGCAATGTATAATCGTGTGTGTAAATATGATAGCAGAGAGCCCTGTATCTCTGTGTGTGTTATATTTGTACAGACCCTGTATATGATGTGGGTGTGTATATTGTACAGAGCCTGCATATCTGTGTGTTATCTATGTACAAGAGGCCCTGTATATCTTGTGTATATATGTACAGTGCCCTGTATATCTGTGGGTATGTGTACAGAGCCCTGTAATCTGTGTGTGTATATCTGTACAGAACCCTGTTATATTCTGTGTGTAATATGTACAGAGCACTGTAATCTGTGTGGTATATTTAGTAAGAGCACTGTAATATCTGTGTGGTGGTCTATTTTTGTGACAGAGCATGTATATCTGTGTGTATATAATGTACAGAGGCCCTATATATCTGTGTGTGTAGATTTGTACAAGCACTGTATAATCTTTGGTGTGGTATATATGTACAGAGCAATGTATATCTGTGTATATATGTACAGAGCCCTGTATTCTGTGTGTGGGTGATATAGTACAGAGCCCTGGGATATCTGTGTGGTATATGTTACAGAGCCCTGGATATAGTACCGAGCCCTGTATTCTGTGTGTGTATATTGCACAGAGCCCTGTAATATCTGTGTATATTGTACAGAGCCCTTTATATCTGTGTGTATATTGTACAGAGCACTGGTATCGGTGGTTTGTATATATGTACAGAGCCCTTATATCTGTGTGTCAATATGTACAGAGCCCTGGTAATATCTATTTGTATAATGTACATAGCACTGTTATCTGTGTGGTATAATGTACACCACCTGTAGATATGTGTGTATATATTTACAGAGCACTGTACTATCTGTGTGTGTATTGTACGAGCCCGTATTAATCTGTTTTGGTAAGTATATGTCCAGAGCCCTGTCTATCTGTGTGTATATGTACAGAGCCCCTGTATATCTGTTGTTCTATGGTACAGAGGCCCTGTATATCTGTGTGTATAATGTAAAGAGCCAACTGTATATCTGTGTGTATATGTACAGAGCCCTGTAAGATTCTGTTTGTAATATGTACAGAGCCCTGTCTCTCTGTGTGTATATGTTACAGAGCCCTGTAATATCTATGTGTTATTACAGAGCACTGGTATATCTGTGGTGCTATATATGTACACAGCCTGTATTATGTGTTGTATATATTTACAGAGCATGATCTCTGTGTGTATAATTGTACAGACCACTGTATATCTTTGGGTGTATATGTACAGAGCCCTGTATTCGTGTGTGTATATTGTACAGATCCCTGATCTCTGTGTTTATAATGTCAGAGCCCTGTATATCTGTTGTGTATATATGGAACAGAGGCCCTGTAATAATCTGTGTATATCTGTACAAAGCCCCCCCTGTCATCATAGTGGTGTGTATATGTCAGAGCTGTATATCTGTTGTATATATGTACAGAGCCCTGTAATTCTGTGTTTGTATAATGTACAGAGCCCTGTATATCTGTGTGTGTATATCTGTACATAGCCCTGTTAATCTTTGTGTGTATATATGTACAGAGCACTGGTAATATCTTTGTGTATATGTACAGAGCCCTGTATATCTTGTGTAAATGGTACAAGCCTGTATATCTGTGTGTGGTATCTATGTAACAATAGCCCCGTAATATGTTCTGTTGTATATAGTACGAGCCCGTATTTCTGTTTGTAATGTACAAACCCTTATTCTGGGTGTATATGTACAGAGCCCTGTATATCTTTGTCTATATGTCAAGCCTGTATATCTGTGTGTATATGTACAGAGCCCTGTATATCTGTGTGGTCTATTTACAAAGCGCCCTGGTATACTGTGTGTTATCTGTAACAAGAAGCACTGTTAATATCTGTGTGTATATGTACAGACCCTGTATATCTGTGTGTATATGTACAGAGCCTGTATAGTTATATATGGTCCAGAGCCCTGTATATCTGTGGTGTATTATGTTACAAGCCCCTGTTATATCTGTTGTGTGTATAATGTCAGAGCCCTTATATCTGTGTGTGTATCTATGGTACAAGAGCCCTGTAATATCTGCTGTGTGTATATGTTACAAGAAACAGCCCGTATTAAAAAAAAAAAATCTGTGTGTGTATATATGTACAGAGCCCTGTAGAGCTGTGTGTGTATATATGTACAGAGCCCTGTATATCGGTGTGTGTATAGTACATAGCCCTGTATCTCTGTGTGGTGTGTATACAGGTATGTAAAGAGCCCTGTATATCTGTGTGTGTGTAAATGTACAGAGCCCTGTATATCTGTGTGTGTGTGTATATGTACAGAGCCCTGCATATCTGTGTGTGTGTGTGTGTGTATATGTACAGAGCCCTGTATATCTGTGTGTATATATGTACAGAGCCCTGTATATCTGTGTGTGTGTGTGTGTGTATATGTACAGAGCCCTGTATAATGTGTGTGTGTGTGGTGTGTGTGGGTGTGTGTGTGGGTGTGTGTGTGTGTTGTGTGTGTGTTTGTGTGGTGTGTGTGTGTGGTGTGTGTGTGTTGTGTGTGGTGTTGTGTGGTTGTTTGTGTGTTTGTGTGTGGTGTGTAAGAGCGTCTGGTTATCTGTGTGTATTATTACATAGCCCTGTAATCTGTGTGTGTGTATATATGTACAGACCATGTATATCTGTGTTATATATGTACAGGATCCCTGTATATCTTGTGTATAATATGTACGACCCTGTATTGTGTGTATCTGGTACGAGCCTGTATACTGTGTGTGTATTTACAGAGCCCTGTTATCTGTGTGTGTAACATGTACAGAGCCCTGTCATATCTGTGTGTGTATAGAGGTACAGAGCACACCTATATATTCCCCCCTGTTGTGTATATGTACAGAGCCCTGTATATCTGTGTGTAATATGTACAGAGCCCTGTATATCTGTGTGTATCTCTGTACAGCCCTGTATATCTGTGTGGAATATATGTAACAGCGCCCCTGTATATCTTGTGTGTATATATGTACGAACCCTGTATAATCTGTGTGTATATATGTACAGAGCCCTGTATTCTGTGTGTATATTGTACAGAGCCCTGTATTTCTGTGTGTACATATGTGTAACAGAGACCGTGTGTGTGGTGTTTGGTGTGTGTGTGTATGTGTGTGTGTGTGTGTTGTGGTGTGTGTGTGTGTGTGTGTGTGTGTGGTTGGTGTGTTGTGTGTGTGTGTGTGTGTGTGTGTGTGTGTGTGTGTGTGTATGTACAGAGCCCTGTATATCTGTGTATATATGTACAGAGCCCTGTATATCTGTGTATATATGTACAGAGCCCTGTATATCTGTGTGTATATGTGTAACAGAGCCCTGTATCTCTGTGTGTATATTGTACAGATCCCTGCACATCTGTGCTCCTAATACATATGTACAAGAGCACTTATAATCTGTGTATATATGTACAGAGCCCTGTATATCTGTGTATATATGTACAGAGCACTGTAAATGTACAGAACACTGTATATATGTGTGTATATGTACAGAGCACTGTATATCTGTGTGTATATAAATATGTCATAGCACGGTCTAAAAAAAATTGTTTGTATATGTACAGAGCCCTGTATCATCAGTGTATATTTGTACAGAGCACTATATATCTGTTTGTATATATGTACAGAGCACTGTATATCTGTATGTATATGTATAGAGAACTGTATATCTGTGTATACTGTATATGTACAGAGCACGGTATATATGTGTATAAATGTACAGAGCACGGTATATATGTGTATAATGTACAGAGCACGGTATATATGTGTGTATATGTATAGAGCCCTGCACATCTGTGTCTATATATGTACAGAGCAATGTATATCTGTGATAGAGTACAGAGCCCTGTATATCTGTGTATATGTACAGAGCACTGTAAATGTACAGAACCTGGTATATCTGTGTTGTAATATGTACAGAGGCACTGTATATCTGTGTGTAATATATGTACCTAGGAAAACAACTGTATATGCTGTGTGTATTGTACGAGCCCCTGGGTATATCATTTATATTTGTACAGAGCACCTATATATCTAATGTATTGTAATTTATGGTACGAAGCACTGTTAATCTGTATGTATATGTATAGAGACTGTATTATCTGGTGTATACTGTATATGTCCAGAGCACGGTATATAATGTGTATAATGTACAAGCACGGTAATATATGTTGTATATGTAAAGAGGCACTGTTAAAGCAAATATCGTGTACATATGGTGAACCAGACACTGTTATCTGTGTGTGTATATGTACACAGCACTGTATCTATCTGTGTATATATGTACAGAGCACTGTATAAATATGTTGGGTATATTGTACAGAGCACTGTATAATTGTGTGTATATATGTACCGACGAAGTCTGGTGCGTATAGTACTAGTAGTAATGATCAGAGTTATATAATGTATTATGTACGAGAGCACTGTATATTCTGTGTGTATATTGTATCAGAGCACTGTATAAATCTATTTGTAATATATGTCAGAGCCCTTAATATAATGTATATATTTAGCAGAGCACTGTATAATCTGTTGTATAATGTACTACAGAGCCCTGTATATCTGTGTGTAGAATGTACAGAGCCTGTATATCTGTGTGTATATATGCAGAGCCCTTGTAATATCTGTGTGTATAGTCACAAGCACTGTATATCTGTGTGTGTATATTGGTGTACAGAGCACTGTATCTCGTGTGTAATTTATTGTCAGCAGCAATGTAATCTGGTGTGTATATATTAACAGAGCCCTTATAACTGTGTGTGTATATTGTACAGAGCCCTGTATATCTATAGTGTGTGGATATTATGTACAGAGCCCCCTGCATTTCTGTGTTATATTGTACAGATGCCTGTATATCTGTGTTATAATAGTACAGAGCACTGTATATTTTGTGTATATTGTACGAGCACTGTATATCTGTGTGTGTATATATTGTAAACAGAGCATGTCATACTGTGTGTATATATGTTACAGGCCTCATATATCTGTGTGTGTTAATTTGTTACCAGAGCACTGTATAATCTGTGTGGTGTTTATATGTACAGAGCATGTATATCTTGTGTGTATCTGTACAGAGCACTGTATATATCTGTGTGTGTAATAATGGAATGACAGAGCCCTCTATACTGTGTGTGATATGTACAGAGCCCTGTATATATGTCAGCCCTGTAGATGTGTTTGTAGATAGATATTTACAGAGCCCTTATTATCTGTGTGTATATGGTTACAGCAAGCCACTGTATATCTATGGTGTATATTGTATATGTACAAGCACGTAAATGTGTAATATATGTACACAGGCCCTGTATATAATGTGATGTGGTATATATGTACAATAACCACCATGTATATCTGTGTGTGTTATATGTACAGAGCCATGTATATCTGGTGTGTATATATGTACAGAGCCCCTGTAGATCTGTGTGATTATGTGTACAGAGCCCTGCATATCTTGTAGTTAATTGGTCAGATCCCTGTAAATCTTGTGTATATGTACAGAGCACTATTATCTGTGTGTGTGTGGTATATGTTACAGACCCTGTATATCTGTGTGTAATATGTACAGGGTAGCCCTGTATATCCTATCTGTGTATATGTACAGAGCACTGCAATTATCTGTTGTGTATATATTGTACACAGCCGGTATAGTATGTGTGTTGTGTGTTATATGTACATAGCACTGGTATATCATGTGTGTTCTAGTGTACAGAGCCCTGTATATCCTGTGTTCTAGACGAGCCCTGTTATCTGTGTATATGACAGAGCCCTGTATCTCGTGTGTCTATGTTACAGTATGCTGCCTTTATACTGTGTGTAGATTTACCGAGCGCCTGTATATCGTGGGCTATATATAGTACAGAGACCGATCTGTTAATCTGTGTGTATATGTACAGAAGCCCTTATCTATGTGCTGTATATATTATATCAGAGCCCTGTATATACTGTAATTATATGTAGCAGCCCTGTATATCGTGGTATATATGTACATAAGCCCTGTAATATCTGTGTGTATATGTAAAGCCTTTAAGTGTAGCAGCCTGTATATCTGTAGTTGTTAATATATGTTACGATGGCGAGCCTGTATAATCTGTGTGTTGTATATATGTAGCACCAATGTTGATCAAGCCTGTATATCTGTGTATTTATGTACAGAGCCCTGTATATCTGTGTATATATGTACAGAGCACTGTAATATCTGTGTGGGTATATATTTGGTAGACAGAGCACTGTATACTGTGTGTGTGTATTTGACAGAGCATGTATATCTGTGTGTTATATGACAGTAGCCCTGTATACTTGTGTGTATTTTGTATCAGAGCCCTGTATCTATTGTGTGTAAATTTGTACATAGCCCTGCTATCTGTGTGTATATATGTACAAGAGCCCTGTATATCGTTGTGTATATATGTACGTGCCCTGTATCTGTGTGTATGTGTCATATCGAGCCCCTGGTATATCTGTGTGTGGTGATATATGTACAGAACCCTGTATATCTGTGTGTATATGTAATGAGCACTGTAATAGGAATCTGTGTGTGGTATATATTGGTACAGAGCACTTGTATTCTGTGTGTCGTAGGATTTGTACAGAGTGCTCACTATTATGTCTGTGTTGTATATAGTACAGAGCCCTATTATATCTTGTGTGTATATTTGTACGAGAGCACTTGTAATCTGTGTGTGTGTAATTATGTCTACAGTAGGCAACTGTATATCTGTGTGTTATAGTAACAACCACTGTATATCTGTGTGTGTGTATATATATGACATAGCCCTGTATATCATGTCAGCTGGTAATATGTACGAGCCCTGTATATATTGTAACAGTAGCCCTGTATATCTGTGTGTGTTATATATGCACAAGCCTCTTTATATCTTGGTATATGGTGTACAGAGCCCTCGTATATCTGTGTGTAAATGGTACAGAGCACTGTATACTGTGTTTGTATATATGTACACAGCCTGTATAACTATCATGTGTGATGTATATTGTACGAGGCACTGTATAATAACTGTGTGTGATATTGTAGCAGAGCCCGTATATCTTTTGTAAATAGGTACAGAGCCCTGTCCTATCTGTGTGGTATATGTATCAAGTCCCTGTATGAAACTGTGTATATATGATACTAGACCCTCTGTATATCTGTGTATTAAGGTACAGAGCCCGTGTATATCTGTGTGTATAATGTACAGAGCCCTGCTAAAGCTGTTTTGTATATATGTACAGAGACCCATGTCTAATCTGTGGTATATGTACAAGCCCTGTAATATCTATGTGTATAATTACAGAGTCACTGGTATACTCTTTGTATTTGTTACTATCAAGCCCTGTTATATGTGTGTGTATATATGATACAGACAATGTTATCTGTGTTAATTGATAATAACAGCCCTGTATATCTGTGTGGGTATATTAGAGCCCTGTTATCTGTGTGTGGTACTACAGGCTGTTTTCTGTGGACACGAGCCCTGTATATCTGTTTGTATATATGTACATATCCCTTCATACTGTTGGTGTATAATTGATTATCAGAGCCCTGTATATCTGATGGTAGTCATATTGTGCAACCTGATATATCTGTGTGTGTAATATGTGCAAGAGCCTGTATGATCTTGTGTGTATTATATGTACAGACCCTGTATATCTGTGTGTGTATTATGTACGCCCCGTATATCTGGGATTTGTACAGAGACTACTGTATATCTGTGTGTAATATGTACAGAGCCCTGTATATCTGTGTGTATTATGTACAGAGCAACCTGTATATCTAGTTGTGTGTATATATGGTACAGGCCCCGTTAATATCTGTGTAATATATGTACAGACCCTGTTATATTCTGTTGTATGAGTTACAGAGCCCTTTATACTGGTGTATATGTTACAGTAGCCCTGTATATCTGTGTAATATATGTAACAGAGCCCTGTATATCTGTTGTATATTGTACAGAGCCCTGTATATCTGTGTGTCTGTACCAAGCGCCCTGTATATCTGTGTGTATTATATGTACAGAGCACTGTATATCTGTGTGTATATGTACAGAGCCCTTGTAAATTCTGTGTTAATATGTAGCAGAGCCCTGTATATGTGTATATATAGTACACAGCCCTGTAATATCTGTGTGTATATATGTCAGACCCTGTATATCTGTGGTTTGTATATGTTAGATAGCCCTGTATATCTGTGTGTTGTATATATGTATCAGAGCCCTGTATATCTTGTGTTATATGTACAGGAGCCCAGTATATCTGTTTGTGTGTATATATGTACAGAAGCCCCTGTATATTCTGTTGTGGTAATATATTACAGAGCCCTGATATCGGTGTTGTTTATATGTACAGAAGCCCTGTATATCTGTGTGTGTGTATACAGGTATGTCAAGAGCCCTGTATTTCTTTCTTGTGTTGTGTAGATGTACATAGCCCTGTATATCTTGTGTGTTGTGTTATGTACAGAGCCCCTGCATATCTGGTGTGGTGGTGTGTAGATGTACAGAGCCTGTATAATCTGTGTTTAATCTATGTACAGAGCCCTTTATATCTGTGTGTGTGTGTGTATCAGTCAGAGCCCTGTAATCTGTGTGTGTGTGTGTGTGTGTGTGTGTGTGGGTGTGTGGTGTGTGTGGTGTGTGGTGTGTGTGGTGTGTGTGTGTGTGTGTGTGTGTGTGTGTGTGTGTGTGTGTGTGTGTGTGTGTGTACAGAGCTCTGTATATCTGTGTGTAATATAGTACAAGCCCTGTCTATCTTGTGGGGTGTGTTGGGTATATATGTAACAGACCGACCCTGTAATATCTGTGTGTATATATGTACAGAGCCCTGTAATACTGTGTGTATATATTACAGAGCCCTGTATATGTGTGTGTATTGTACAGAGCCCTGTATATCTGTGTGTGTACATGTACCGAGCCCGTATATCTTTGTGTGTCCATGTACAGAGCCCTGTATAATCTGTGTGGTGTATATAGGTTACAGAGCTCCTATATATCTGGTGTGTGATATGTAAGGCCCTGTATATCTTGTGTATATAGGTACAGAGCCCTGTAATATCTAGTGTGGTATTATGTCAGAGCCCTGTATTCGTGGGTATAATGTACAGAGCCCTGTATATCTGTGGTGTATTAGGTACAGAACCCTGTATATCTGTGTGGTATATATGTACAGAGCCCTGTAAATATTCGTGTGTATATATGTACAGAGCCCTGTAATATCTGTGTATATAATTTACAGACCCTGTATATCTGTGTGTGGTAATAGGTACGAGCCCCCTGTATTCTGTGTGTATTCAGTTACAGAGCCCTGTATATCTGTGTGTATATATGTACAGAGCACTGTGGTTTTTGAGATGGTAAGCTAACCCCTGCGGGGGGGCCTGAAGCTAGGTGCTCAACCAGAGGGTCTCATGGGGGAACCCCCCCTATACACCCCCTCAAATGAATGCTATCTCGGCCAGAGAAGCCTGCGGATGTGTTACAGGGGGTCCCCACTTCAAATGCGGTAACCATTTCACACCCCCATTTTGCATGCAGATCTCTGCTTGGAGAAGCCCCCCAGTCACCCCTGTAACCCTTTGTCTCTTCAAACCCACAGCAGACCTGAAGATGCTGAACGATTCCCATGCACAGCCATCTTTAAAGGCCCCCCTCAGTCAGTGCTTAAAGCTCCTTCCTACACCCCCCCCCCCCTTCCCCCCCCCCCCCCCCATCCCAAACCTCAAATTCCGGGGGTGGTTAACCCCATCTCCCAGAGCAGAAGAAAGGAGAACTCACAGATATAAGATGCAGCGATTGCAGGCTTCTCTCCTCTCTCGTTCCTTCTCCTTCTCTCCTCTCTCGTTCCTTCTCCTTCTCTCCTCTCTCGTTCCTTCTCCTTCTCTCCTCTACCGTTCCTTCTCTCCTCTCCCGTTCCTTCTCTCCTCTCCCGTTCCTCCTCTCCTCTCTCCTCCGGTTCCTCCGCCTCTCTCCCTTTCCGTCTCTTCCTCATCCCGTTCACTCCTCTCCTCTTCCCTTTCCTTCTCTCCATTCCGGCTCCTCTCCTTTCTTCTCTCCTCTCCCGTTCCGTCGCCTCCTCCACGTAACCCCACAACAAGGGGAGGAAGGAGGTGGGGGGAGGCACACGGTGTGGAGGGCTGAGTAGTGGGCGGGGGGCAGGGGGGATATTACACCACGTTCCAAGACCCCCCCAAGATGAACCGCAAGATCTCCATCCCAGGGGAGATCCCGGAAAACCTCCCTCTACCAAACCCCAGTCTCCCTCCTCAATTCCTGGTCCGTCTCCCGGAGACCACACAAGAGGGGGGGGGGGGGAGGATCTGTCTCGTTTTCGCAGTAGAGTCAAACCAAGATACAGGGGAGTCTTCATCTAATCAGAATTCGACAGTAGATTTTGCGCTGGGGGGGGGGGAGCAAACAACGTCCTTTTGGGGATGGGGGGTGCAGCTATTGATTCTTTACCCCGATCATCACCAGACAAGGCACCAGGAATGTCTTTAAGGCACAGGACACCGCAGAGGGGGCTTCCACTGACCTGATGGGGGCTGAAGGAAGACTAAACCCATTCATCCCCCCAAAAAAATCCAAAGGCACTCCCACCTCCGGGCTCAGGAAACTCCACAGGCCTGAGGCGGTAATCATGAGAAGCCCCCCGTAAAGCTGGGGCTAGGGGACAACGATGCTGTCAGTGCGGAATAGGGAAGCCAAGAATCAGCCATCCTGATGCCCGTTGGAGGAGAGGCAGCGACCACAATGGGGCCTCACATGGGGAGGCAATGGAGGGTCCTCAGAGGAGGGAGAACGAAAGGTCCCAAGAAGGGGGAGAATGGAGGGTCCGCAAGGAGGGTCCTCAGAGGGGTGCGCGTCTTTTCTCTTCGGCTGCCTCTTTCCTTGTTCATAACCGAGGCTTGTGAGGAGCGTTCCCGTTCTCACAGCGAGATATGAGTGCACACTCAGTGTCAGGCTGATGCCCGGCGAGGGGGAGGGCGAGATGCAGAATACTGAGAGGAGAAGGGCCTCCCCCAAAATACAGAGGATGGGCGCGGGGAGATGCTGTGTGACTCTCTCTCCTCTCTCCCCTCCTCATGTCTCTGTCTCTTCCTTTTCTCCTCCCTCTCTCTGTCTGTCTCTCTGTGTCTCTGTGTGTGTGGTTGGTGTGTGTGTGTGTGTGTGTGTGTGTGTGTGTGTGTGTGTGTGTGTGTGTTGTGTGTGTGTTGTGTGTTGTGTGTGTGTGTGTGTGTGTGTGTGGTTTTTGGTGTGTGTGTGTGTGTGTATGTATGTGTATATATATATTGTCTCTGTCTCTCCCTCTCTCCCACTCCCTGTGTCTCTCCCTATCTCTGTGTGTCTCTCCCTCTCCTCCCTCTCTCTGTGTGTCTCTTTCCTCTCCCTCGCTTTCTCTGTAGGTGTGTATCTCCTCCACTCTCTCGCTGGGTCTCTCTCCTCGCTACCTCTGTGTGTCTCTCCCTCTCCTCCTCTCTCTGTGTGTCCTTTTCCTCTCCCTCGCTTTCTTGGTAGGTGCGTATCTCTCTCCACTCTCTCTCCTCTCTGGGTCTCTCGCTCCTCTGTGTGTCTCTCTCCTCTCTCTTTCTAACAGTATGTGTGTCTCTGCCTCTCTCCCTTTCTCTCCTCTCCCCTCTCTGTATGTGTGTTCTCCGCTATCACTCCTCAGCCTTCCTCTCTACTCTCTAGGTGTGCTTCTTCGGTTTCAGTCTTTTCCCTCTCTTCGCCAGGTCTCTCTCCTCCCTCTCACCGTCTTTTTCCCCTGGGTCCCCCCCCCCCCCCCCCCCCCTCTCTCCCCTTGCACTCTAGGTATGTGTCTTCTCCCTTCTCTCTATCTTTCTAGTGAGGTTGTGTTTTTCTCCTCTCTCCTCTCTCCTCTCTCTAGGTGTGTGGTCCTCGTCTCTCTCTCTCCTCTAGGTGTGTGTCTCTCGTCTCTCTCCCTCCACTCTAGGTGTGTGTCTCTCGTCTCCTCTCTCTCTCCTCTCTCTCTCCTCCTCTAGGTGTGTGTCTCTCAAGCTCTCTCTCTCTCTCGTCTCTCTTCTCTCTCTCTCTTAGTGGTGTGTCTCTCGTCTCTCTCTCATCCTCTCTCTCTCTCTAGGTGTGTTGTCTCTTCTCTCTCTAGGTGTTTGTCTCTCGTCCTCTCTCTCTTCTCCCTCTCTCTCTAGGTGTGTTCTCGCCTCTCTCTCCCTCCGTTGTGTTCTCTCCCCTTCCCTACCTCTCTCCTCTCTCCCTCGCTCTCTCCTATCACTCTCTGTCCTGGTGGCGTCTCTCTCCCTCCTCCTATCATCACTACTCTCCTCTCTCCTCTCTCTCTCTAGTTGTGCTTCTCTCCCCCCCTATCTGGGTCTCTCCTCCCTCTCTGTTTCCTCCCTGGGTCTCTCCCTCTCTGTCTCTGGGTCTTCCCTCTCTCTCTGGATCTCTCCTGGGTTCCTCTCTCTCCCTCTCTCTCTCTTGGGTCTCTCCTCGCTTCTCTCTCTGGGTCTCTTCGCTCTCTTCTCTGGTTCGTCTCGCTCCCGCTCTCTGGTCTCCGTCTCGCTCTCTCTCTGGGGTCCCTCCTCTCTCTGTGGGTCTCTCGTCTCCCTCTCTCGTCCCTCTCTCCCGCCATCTCTCGCTCTCTCTCCTGTGTTGCTAAGGAATCTCTTCCCCTGCAGCATTTGTACCAGGAAAAGCTACAACCTGCTCTCCCTTCCCCATCAATGGAGGGCATAAAAGACAAAAATAATAAAAAGGGGAGGGGAGGGGTTCTCCAGACCCTGTAGCAAAGAGTGACAGTGTGTGTGGGTGTGTGTGGTGTGTGTGTGGGTGTGTTGTGTTGTGTGTGTGTGTGTGTGTGTGTGTGTGTGTGTGTGTGTGTGTGTGTGTGTGTGTGTGTACTTTCATCATGGCAACAACAATACACAGACACCATTATACAAACGCCAGCCACCAATTATACACACACAGCCCCCAATTATACACACACAGGCCCCCAGTATACACACACAGGCCCCCAGTATACACACACAGGCCCCCAGTATACACACACAGGCCCCCCAGTATACACACACAGGCCCCCAGTATACACACACAGGCCCCCAGTATACACACACAGACCCCCAGTATACCCACACAGGCCCCCAATATACACCCACACAGACCCCCAATATACACCCACACAGACCCCCCCCTTATACACCACACACAGACCCCCCATTTCTACCCCAACAGCCCCCAATCCCCCCCCCGTTCTCCCCCCCCCATCTCCCTCACCCCTATCTCCCCCCCACCCGCCCCCTCCCCCCCCCTTCTCCCCCCCCACTCCCGCCCCCCTTATACACCCAGGTCCCCCCACCATTATACACAACAACAGGTCCCCCCCATTATACACACACAGGTCCCCCCATTAGACAACACACACAACCCTCCGCCGTTATACACACACACAGACCCCCCATTATACACCACCCAAGCCCCCAATTATAAACAACCACCCCCATTATACACACACACCTACTCCTCCCTTTATCCACACCCTCACACCTACCCCCCCTAGCCTTTCATTCCCCCCCATACCTCCTCCCCCCTCTCCCCCAGTCCCCCAATCTACCCCCACTATACCCCCACCTCTTCCCCCATTCTACCCACCTCACCCCCATTTATCACCGCATACCACCACCCCCCCATTGGTCACACAGATCCCCCATTTATACACACAAACACACAGAACCCCCTTTCTAATACACACAGACCCCATTATCATATGTTATACATGCCTACCCCGCATTAATGTAGCATGGGACCGAAGCATGATTAAAGTGAAAATGTAACTTAAAGTGAAGCACTAACCTTTTTTTTCCCCTTATATCGATGCATGTACTTGTACTGCACTCATCATATCGTGCATACACGCTGTGTAACAGGCTCTATAAGTCTCCCCTCCCCGCGTGCCACACTTCGGTGCAGTTATGGACCTGTATTGCTGTTAGGACCGTGCTGACAGGCGCATTCGCGAGCTCCGTTTGGCTATTGGAGCAGATGTACTTACTCGCGAGTGTACTTAAAGTGATGTCCTTACAAAACCGGGGGTATGCCTGTATATAACAACTTCATACAACATTACCGACCTCTGTATAAAATCCTCTAGTTAAATTCAACTCCTGTTCTTTTCTCGGTGCCTCATTGGAAATGTTACTACTCTCTCTATCCACTACAAACGTCTCACCTCCTCCTGTCCCCCCATCCCCTCCCCCCCTCCTGGCCCCCACACCCACATCACCATACCCCGCCCCGGCTACTCAAAGCCTTGCACTATCTAACTGAATGGTTGTGGAAGACTGTGAAAACAGCACACCAACCACTGCTCACTCTAAGGCAACATCACAATTTACAACTTTGCAAACACATACCCCAATTGTCACTCATACTATTACTCTCTTTAGCAGTGAATATTGAACCTAACCAGGTCCTCCCATTTCAACTTCTCTGTCCCACGCCCCTGAGAATACCCCTTCAAATTCCAAAACGGCTATCTGTCACCCCTATAAATATCAGAGGCCTGCGGCCAAAACTGGATGGACTAAGGGCATGGTGGCCCTTTATGCTAAACCCAAAGCCAATCGTTCTTACAGAAACATGGCTAAAAAAAACCCCTGATTCATACTTCGCCATTCGGGATTACTCCATTCTAGGAGCGTAGGTCAAGAGAGAGGGGGTGTTAATTTTATATTGCAGACACATTACAATTTAACAACTGTTAAATAGCCCCCAAACCCACCCTCTTTTTGAACCCTAGTTAGCAAATCTGCTCCCCTTTTCTACTAATTCCCGTTCATGATTGCTGGCCTCTACCGCCCCCCTACAGTCCCTGACTGACTGCTGCTCAGCTTTAAAAATCCTAAAATCCTAACGTTTGGCCGGAATTGTTTTCGGCTGGCGCCGAACTTTGGCGCGCGCCGCCGCCTTTTCCCCCTTGCATCTTCGTAGCGCCTCGGCGACCCCCGGCTGCTCACCTCGCGATCCCAGCTGCTCCCCTGGCTGCCTCGCATCTTCCCCTTACCCCCTCCACATTGGGGATTGCCCGCGGAACCCTGGCACAGTGTACTGGCGCACTGTGACGCGCGGCACGCGCCAGGAAAAGCCGCGAGACACGCGTCTGCCCGGCAACTTTGCGTGGCGGACGCGTTAAATAAAGGCGGGCCGCCACTGTATCACCAGTTTCTTGGCCATTTCCTCTTCCTCTCTATGAGAAGGACTGAGCTCTAGTTCTTGTGAACTTCAACTACAATTGGCTCACCCTACAAACCATAAAATACAACTCAAGTCCGTAACCTAGTCCGCAACTCATTGTCCCAACCCACACGGACAACCCTGAAATCGGCACAACCATTCTCCTTGCTAGCTGGATTCTCTTTCTCTCCTCTAGTCCCCAGATCCAATCCTCTGGCATCCTTCCTGACATGTTCAGTGTCCATGCAATAGTGTACTGTGTAAGAAAAATTAAACCGCCCGCCCAGTCCAAGCCCTAAAGTTCTCCTATAATAATAATCATTGTTTGTTCTTGTATAGTGCTGCTATTTTTACATAGAGCTTTACAGAGACATTTTGCAGAACAAGTCCTTCCCCCCCGTAGAGCTTACCATGTATGTTTTTGGTGCCTGAAGCACGGGAGATAAAGTGACTTTCTCAAGGTCACAAGGTGTTGACACTGGGAATTTAACCGGATTCCCCCTGCTTCACACTCATTGGCCAGTCAGTGTTCCTTTAACCTCACTGAGCCGCTCCTTCTCCCAAAGCTCCCCCAGTCTCTCCACCTCTTGGTGAAAGAAACAAAAAAACTGGGAATTTTAAAGGCCGCCCAGCTGAAGTCAAATACATAACAGACTCTTGCACAAGAGCCCACCACACGGAGCAGTGTCCCTCAGGCCTTATTCGGAATGATGATGATGATCCCTATATGGCCCCAGAAAAGGGGGCAGCAGCCAGAGGAGTATTTGTTTCACGAGCAAGGAACTGCAGTCAGCAAGTAATGCCTGTGGTACAAGGAAGTGCACATCCAGTATCCACTGATGAGAAGAATGTGTCCAGTACTCTGGCTGTTTCAGACCTACCAAAGTAAAGAAGAAAAAGTCTACAGGACGCCTGTGAGAGCTACAACTCGCAAGCAAAACTCTGCCACCTGTAGGACACCAGCTGGGGTTCTAGTGAATACAGTGGAAAACACTTAATAGCGCCTCCTGAGGTCAGGACAAAAATACAACCTGATACCAACCGCCAAATGGAGGATAATATGTTGACTTCCTGTAATGAACCTTAACCCCCATGTATGAGTGACCTCTCCGTCCTATGAGGATAGATGAGGATGAAGATATATCTTAATGGGGAACATCACAAGTTCACACCAACAAAAGAAGGCGGAAAAATAAAGCGGTTCTTCACTTACGCGTGAAAGAACAGACACGTCCGCAGAATCTCGCGGGGAAACGGGGACACGGTAAAAGGATTCGGAGACACCCCCGCAGGGCGTTGTCCCCCTTTCCGGCCCGAGTGCCACCGCACCCGCTGTGCGCGCCTGCCCTCCTTGTTTCCCTACCTCCTCGTCGGATGCCACTCCACCTCGCTCCTCTGCGGCACACACCTCCCACTGCTCCACGCTGCCAGATTCGCTGCGCGCAGGAGTTGTTCCTATCCGGCCTGCCCCTTTCACGTCTGATCCCGCCCTCGCACATCTGATCCCGCCCCCACCCTGCCGCATGGCATATAATCCCACTCCTCAGCTGCACACCTGGCTTCCCTCCTCCTCTAGGTCCCCTGAGCCTATCGCAGGGCCTGCCTGAACAACCGCCGCTCCACCTCTACCCGCTATTGGTCCCCCAAGAATATATTACCCCAGTCTGCCCCTCTCCTTCTCGCTGTGCTAGCTTCTTGTGGCTACGTGCTGTTCGTATTTTCTGTGCCTTGCTCTCTTCTGTGTTTTCTGCTCTCGTTTCCTGAACTACCCACAGGTACCGCTTTCTGACTTGATCTCGTCTTCCATTTTGACTCTAAACCACCCCACCCCCCGTACCTGCTTTTGGACTATGTCTATATAACGCTTCTCTCCTACCCTTGACCAACGGCTTCTGGACTTCCCTAGGCCGGACCTCTGGTGCTCGGACTCGGCAAGTATCCTGGCTAACCCTCTCTCACATACCAGCCCCTGGCAACGCCCCCTAACCACACTCCGGGCACGTTCTCACTGCTGAGGGTGCGTGTTAAATAACCCTTACCCACCCTCAGTACTTGGGACTGGGGTCGGTTCTGCGGGGCATACAGTCATTACAATTATGCAGAGCCTTACCAAATGCAGACCCCCCTGAGTGGCCCCAGGTTGAACAAATGGACACTGGCAATTCCTGACTAAAACCAAGTCCTCCTGGTGGCAACACTTTCCTAATCTCTCCCCCTTCAAGGAAACCACCGGCGTGGCTTCCCCGCCCCCCTGCCCTGCCCCACGGGAGGCGGGCGCTTCGGACCTATCCCTCCACCTAACCGGACGGCCGGAGATCTGCTCACTTGCTTATGGATTCTTGAATCAAATGCGAGGTCCATTTGAGATGTCTCCATCCCAAGTTTCCCACGACCGCTTTAAGGTAGCCCATATATCACGCCCTGCTGCCGGGTGCCCTCTAGAGCCTGGCCTCACACCTCTCTGTGACTCAGAAACCTGTAGGCACAACCCAAGATTTTCTAGATTCCGGCGATAAATTCCAGCAAGTCCTTCGCACTCCCGTCCCCCGTAGGGAGACCGCACGCTTCACCCCTTTTTCCATCTTTCCTTCCCAGGGTCGCAGGTCGCAAGCCGAGATACGCATTTGGAGTTCCGCACGATCGACGCGTAGACTCGTTGGAATGCAATTAAGGCTCTCTCTGCAAGCGTACTGGCCTGGCTTGGTTGGCCGAACCTCTCAAGGGATGATCTGGCAGGCTCAACAACCAACCTCGTACCTGTTTCGCTTGAGGACCTAATAGCCTAGCATTCGAGTTTTGTCCAGTCTCCAGGAAAGACGCCAGGCCTCCAGTGGCCCCGTTCATGGTTGCCTACCCCAGCCCTCACCTAGACCTCCTCCCGGCCTTTCCGGCATTGGATGCCCCGGAGCCAATGCAAATTGGCAGTCACGCTCCGTCCCAACGAAAGAACCTCGCCTCAGACCGAAGGTCTCTGTTTTTTCTACTGCGTCTCCCGTACTATCTGGTACGTCACTCACTAGCCGCTTGAGACCGGAAACGAACGCCCCATGAAGGTTTGTGGGGCTCTCCCTGGGTACCATCTCTTTCTTTTCCCCTCTCCCCCTGAGAACTTCCCAAGAGAATTCTGTTTGCCTATAATCCTCGAGGGTCCCCAACTCCGGGTGTCAGCCTTAGCATTCATCGACTCTGGGTCTTGTGTAACTTTGCTGGAAACACCAGGTTACGCACTCAACAACCGTATCCTTTAATCAAAAGAGGGTACCCTCGCCTCCGAGGCAAATAACGGCCCGTCCCCCTTCAGCCAGCATTCATTACCCTGGAATCGTTCCCCTCACTCTTATCTCGACCACTGATGGTCCCACTGATATTATCTTTGAACGTCTTTTCATGTGTCGATTGGACCGAGCAAATGCCGATCCAGTGGGGGTTCCTCAGTGAAGGATTCTGGGAAAAACCCTCCGTAAGGCTACGCTCTCCGTCCTCGGACATGCTGAACCGTCTGCCCTCCCGCTTCCTGATTGTTTTTACCATGAATTTTAAGGATGGTCCTTCAACAAGACCAGGTGAGGTCTGCCACCACAGCCCGCTCGTTTTTGACTGCCCCATAGAAGAGCCACACTCCCAGTCTAATAGTACCCCCTTTTCCGTGCCTAAGACGAGGCTAATGTCATCCTCATTTCCAAGAAAACCTCAAGGAGGTTTTATCCGAATTCCACCTCTTCCACCAGGGCTGGGTTCTTGTTTCGTGAAAACAAATATGGCTCAATTAAGACCTGTATTGATTTCGGGTTCTCAACCAGATCCTGTTAAAACCGGTACCCGCCCTCCTTTAATCTCGAACTTTTCGATCGGCTTCAGGACCCTACGCACCGACCACACTTTATTCGAGCAAATACCCGTATGTAACCTGGCAGATACCTGGAATGCGCCGCTTCCTCACCTCTCTGACAAGCCCCGTTGCGTTTGCTTCTCCCAGCTGGGTTCATGCCTGCTGACGGGCGGCTGATCTGTTTTAATGAAATATTAGGATTTAATAGGCCTGCAAGGCCCTGTCGCGTGTCTATCCCAGATGGCATAAATTCATTATTGTAATGCGTATATATATATATACTGTGAAGTATTGCGCCAGCGGTAATAAAATGCGTCAAAAATCCCTGCCCGGAAAATAAAAAACGCAATTCACTCGGGCATAAACAGTCACAAACCTCAATACACCGGGTATACCCGAATTCGTGGACTAGCCGGCTCGAATAACGTGTGTCGCCGTGTATATTCTCCAAACGTCAACCTCAAGGGGCTTACAATCCGATTCGTATCCGGGAGGGCGACGAGTGGAAGACCGCTTTCAATACACGCATCGTCCATTATGAATAAATCTCGTGATGCGTTTGGCCTTGTATGCCCCGGCCGGCCCGTATTCCAGGAATTCAATGAAATGAGATCTTCGGACTTCTGGATTCTTCGTCCTAGTATACTTTAGCTGACATACTTATTTTTTCCAAAAACCTAGAGTAGATTCCTCCACACCAAGTGGTCCTTTTCTCGGCCTTCTCGCGCACACAGCTCTACACTAAGATGGAGAAATGTCTCCTCCACAGCCTTCTGGGCTATATCAATTCTGAAAAAGCTTCACCAAGGATCCGGGAGAAATCGAAGGCAAACTCCTGGACTGGCGCAACCTTAATTCCCTTAACGCAATCCAACGCTTTCCTCCGGGTTTTTCGAATTAATCGGAAATTCATCCGCGATTATTCTACCACAGTCCTCCCATTAATTACCACCTCCCTTACCAAAAAAGGGCCGATCCTTCGTTATGGTTGTCACGAGGAACCCATCTTATTAACACTTTTAATGACCCGGGATCATTGATTGAGCAAGCAAGAGCTAAAATAAATTGCGTGCCCCTGTCCAGAGACAATAGTGGTGAGGAATACCTGTAGCCAGACGATCGTCTTTAGAAAACACGTCCGGCCAATGTGGGCAGAAATTAGGAAGGCCCTTGATGTGTAACAAAATGTGTCCTCTTGAAATCTATCCACTACCACGAGGATCGTATTCATCCCTTTGGAGGGTGGGAGTTCCACTATGAAATCCATGGATCTGGTCCAAGGTCGTTCAGGATGGGAAGAGGCCGAAGGAAACCTGAAGCTTAATGGTCGGACGGACTTACTCTTCGCGCAATCTTTTTTCGTGAAGTCCTGAATATCCTTTGCTCTCTTTGGGGGGCCCCAAAGGTACGTTTGATTTAATAAATCGCATCGTCCTTTTAAACTCGGGTGACCAGCCGATCTTTTTGGGGAAAAAAAATGAGGTGTCACCCGGCTTATTCTCAAGTCAGTCCCCACTTGGTAAAACCCTGACCCGTGTGTAGGGTCTTAAGTGTCCCTCTGGACCCAGATGTCAACAATGTAGTACTGCAACTGTATACTGATTTTGCGACTTAAAGAATAATGTGATTTTATTTCTCTCCGGGATGCTGGGACCGGGATGTTTTCTAGCTGAAGTTTCAGGGTGGGTTTTTTGGCGGAGAAAGTCTTTGCAGAGTTCGTCTCTGTCGCGGGGTTTCCTGTTATGGGGGGATACCCCAAAGTTGTATACGGCGATTGAGGGATATCCTCTGATACTGTAACGCATTACTCCGCCAACCTTGTACCCTGAAAACGCTCTTACGACTCACTGCCCGAGTCCCTGCTGCAGCATCTGCCATGACAAGGTAAATGGGTATGAAGGGGTTCAAAATATCTGCAGTGGGTATACACAGAAGTCCTTAGTATAGGCATATGGGCCCCCAGTAATCTAGCAAGAGGTACCTCCCCAACTGTCATGCCCAGGTACCTGAGCCAAGAGTAAGGGGTTCAGTAGGTGTCACGCTAAGGTTATGAAGCTGAGAAGATTTGCAATTGTTTAAAAGTTGTTTCTAACTAATGTGGTGCCAGGTATGAGGCGATGATTAGTAGGGATATCATAACTCCATCCTGACCACGAGCAGAATAAGGAACTTCATACTTGTTGCACGCAGCATACAGGACCCCCACATTGTGTGTATATTTGTACAGAGCACTGTATATCTGTGTGTGTGTATATGTACAGAGCAATGTATATCTGTGTGTATATGTACAGAGCACTGTATATCTGTGTGTGTATATATGTACAGAGCCCTCTATATCTGTGTGTATATGTACAGAGCCCTGTATATATGTACAGAGCCCTGTATATCTGTGTTTGTATATATGTACAGAGCCCTGTATATCTGTGTGTATATGTACAGAGCCCTGTATATCTATGTGTATATGTGTATATGTACAGAGCACTGTAAATGTGTATATATGTACACAGCCCTGTATATATGTGTGTGTATATATGTACAGAGCACTGTATATCTGTGTGTGTATATGTACAGAGCCCTGTATATCTGTGTGTATATATGTACAGAGCCTCTCTCCACTCTCTCTCTGGGTCTCTCGCTCCCTCTGTGTGTCTCTCCCTCTCCTCCCTCTCTCTGTGTGTCTCTTTCCTCTCCCTCGCTTTCTCTGTAGGTGCGTATCTCTCTCCACTCTCTCTCTGGGTCTCTCGCTCCCTCTGTGTGTAGGTCCCCCCATTATACACACACAGGTCCCCCCATTATACACACACACAGACCCTCCCGTTATACACACACACAGACCCCCCCATTATACACACACACAGAGCCCCCAATATATAAACACCCCCCATTATACACACACACAGACCCTCCCGTTATACACAGACTCACAGACCCACCCCGTTATACACAACATACATACTCCCCCATTATACACAGACATACAAGCTACCCCCAATATACACACACAGAGTCCCCCCATTATACACACAGACCCCCATTATACACACGCATACCACCACCCCCATTGTACACACATGAACCCCCAATTATACACACACACACACAGAACCCCCTATTATATACACACAGACCCCCATTATACATATGTTATACAGGCATACCCCGCATTAAGGTACGCAATGGGACCGAAGCATGTATGTAAAGTGAAAATGTACTTAAAGTGAAGCACTACCTTTTTCCACTTATCGATGCATGTACTGTACTGCAATCATCATATACGTGCATAACGCATGTGTAACAGGCTCTATAGTCTCCCCGCTTGCGCACAGCTTCGGTGCAGGTAGGGAGCCGGTATTGCTGTTCAGGACGTGCTGACAGGCGCATGCGCGAGCTGCCGTTTGCCTATTGAGCGAGATGTACTTACTCGCGAGTGTACTTAAAGTGAGTGTCCTTAAACCGGGGTATGCCTGTATATAACAACTTCATACAACATTACCGACCTCTGTAATAATGATCCTGCTAGTTATCTCAACTCTGTTCTTTCTCGTGGCCTCATTGAAATGTTACTCTCTCTATCCACTACAAACGTCTCCCTCCTGGCCCACACCCAACATCACCATACACCCCGGGCTACTCAAAAGCCTTGCACTATCTACTGAATGTTGGTGGAGAACTGTGAAAACCAGCACACCAACCACTGCTCACTCTAATGGCAAACATCACAAATTTACAACTTGCAAACAACTACCCAAATTTCTACTCATACTATTACTCTCTTTAGCAGGTGATATTGAACCTAACCCAGGTCCTCCCATTTCAACTCTGTCCCACGCCCCTGAGAATACCCCCTTCAAATTCCAAAAAGGGCTATCTGTCACCCATATAAATATCCAGAGCCTGCTGCCCAAACTGGATGAACTAAGGGCATGGTGCCTTATGCATAAACCCAAAGCCATCGTTCTTACAGAAACATGGCTAAAACCCCTGATGCACATATCGCCATTCAGGGATACTCCATTTCTAGGAGAGATAGGTCAAAGAGAGGAGGAGGGGTGTTATTTTATATTGCAGACACATTACAATTTACACTGTTAAATAGCCCCCAAAGCCCACCCTCTTTTGAAACCCTAGTTAGCAAAATCTGCCTCCCCTTTTCTATGCCCGTCCTGATTGCTGGCATCTACCGCCCCCCTACAGTCCCTGACTGATACTGCTGCGGCCAGCTTTATCCTAACGTTTGGCCGGAATTGTTTTCGGCTGGGCGCCGAACTTGGACGCGCGCCAGCCGCCTTCCCCTCTGCATCTTCGTAGCGCCTCGCGACCCCCGGCTGCTCACCTCGCGATCCCCAGCTGCTCCCCCTGGCTGCTCCGCATCTTCCCCTTACCCCATCAACATTCGGGGATGCCGCGGAACCCTGGCACAGTGTGACTGGCGCCACTGTGACGCGCGGCACGCGCCAGGAAACAGCCGCGAGACAGCCGCGTCTGCCCGCACTTTGCGGTGGCGGACGCTTTAGAATAAAGGCGGCCGCCACTGTATCACCCAGTTTCTTGGCTCCATTTCCTCTCTGAATGAGAAGACTGAGCTGCTAGTTCTTGGTGACTTCAACTACAATTGGCTCAACCCTAAAAACCATAAAATACAACTCAAGTCACGTAACCTATCGCAACTCATTTCCCAACCCACACGGACAAACCTGAAATCGCACAACCATTCCTTGCTAGACTGGATTCTCTCCTCTAGTCCCAGCAGAATCCAATCCTCTGGCATCCTTCCTGACATTTTCAGTGTCCATGCAATAGTGTACTGTGTAAGGAAAATTAAACCGCCCCAGTCAAGCCCTAAAGTTCTCCTATAATAATAATCATTGTTTGTTCTTGTATAGTGCTGCTAGTTTTACATAGAGCTTTACAGAGACATTTTGCAGACACAGTCCCTTCCCCGTAGAGCTTACAATGTATGTTTTTGGTGCCTGAAGCACAGGGAGATAAAGTGACTTTCTCAAGGTCACAAGGTGTTGACACTGGGAATTTAACCGGATTCCCCTGCTTCACACTCAGTGCCAGTCAGTGTCTTTACTCACTGAGCCGCTCCTTCTCCCAGGCTCCCCCAGTCTACTCCACCTCTTGTGAAAGAAAACAAAAAACTGGGAATTTTAAATGGCCGCCCAGCTGAAGTCAAATACAGACTCTGCACAAGAGCCCAGCCACACGGAGCAGTGTCCCTTCAGGCCTTATTCGGATGATGAGGATGATCCCTATATGGCCCCAGAAAAGGGCAGCAGCCAGAGGAGTATTTGTTTCAACGAGCCAAGGAACTGCAGCAGCAAGTAATGCGCTGTGGTCACAAGGAAGTGCACATCCAGTATCACTGATGAGAAAGAATGTGTGCACAGTACTGCTGTTTCAGAACCTACCAAAGTAAAGAAGAAAAAGTCTACAGAGACGCCTGTGAGAGCTACAAACTCTGCAAGCAAACTCTGCCCACCTGTAGGACTACCAGCTGGGGTTCTAGTGAATACAGTGAAAACAGCTGTAATAGCGCCTCCTGAGGTCAGGAAGAAAAATACACCTGATACCGCCAAAATGGAGGATAATATGTGACGTTCCTGTAATGAACCTGACCCCATGTTAGAGTGACCTCTCCGGTCCTATGAGGATACGGATGAGGATGAAGATATATCTTATGGGGAACAGAACCAAGTCACACCAAACCAAAAAGGCGGAAAAAGAAAAGCGGTTCTTCACTTACCGTGGAAAGAACAGACACGTCCGCAGATCTCGCGGGGAAAAGGGGACACGGTAAGGGATCGGGAGACACGCTCCCCACGGCGTGTGTCCCCCTTTCCGGGCCCGAGTGCCACCGCACCCGCTGTGCGCCCTGCCCGCCGGGTTCCTACCTCCTCCGGTCGGATGCCACTCCACTCTCGCTCCTCTGCGGCACACACCTCCACTGCCTCCACGCTGCCGAGTCGCGCGCGCAGGAGTGTTCCTATCTGCCTGCCCCTTGCACGTCTGATCCCGCCCCTCGCACAGCTGATCCCGCCCCCGCCTGCCGCAGGGCATTATCCCACTCTCAGCTGCACACCTGGCTCCCGCCTCCTCTAGGTCCCTGAGCCTATCTCAGGGCCTGCCTGAACACACCTCCGCTCCACCTCTACCCTCTATTGGTCCACCAAGATATATTACCCCAGTCTGCCCTCTCCTTCCTCGCTGTGCATAGCTTCTTGTGGCTACGTGCTGTTCGGAGTTCTGTGCCTGGCTCTCTTCTGTGTTTCTGCTCTCGTTCCTGAACCTACCCCCAGGTACCCTGTCTGGACTTGATCTCGGCTTCCATTTTGACTCTACCCCCGGACCTGGCTTTGGACTATGTCTACGCTGCTCTCCTACCCTTGACCAACGGCTTCTGGACTTCCCTAGTCGGACCTCTGGTGCTCCGGACTCGGCAAGTATCTGGCTAACCCTCTCTCACCAGACCCGGCAACGCACCCTACCACACTCCGGGCACGTTCTCACTGCTGAGGGTGCGTGTTATACCCTTACCCACCTCAGTACTGGGGACTGGTCTGGTCTGCGGGCATACAGGCATTACATTATGCAGAGCCTACCAAATGCAGACCCCCCCTGAGGTGGCCCAAGGTGTGACCATGGAGCACTGGCAATTCCTGAGCGACCAAGTAGCCTCCGTGGTGCAACAACTTTCTAATCTCTCCCTTCAGGAACCACCGGCGGTGGCTTCCCCCCCCCCCCTGCCCAGGGAGGTGCGGGCGCTTCGGAACCACGTATCCCTCCACCTAACCGGTACGCCGGAGATCTGCTCACTTGCTATGGATTCTTGAATCAATGCGAGGTCCAGTTTGAGATGTCTCCATCCCAGTTTCCCACGGACCGCTTTAAGGTAGCCTATATCTACGCCCTGCTGACGGGTGACGCTCTAGCCTGGGCCTCACCTCTCTGTGAACTCAGACCTGGAGCAACCCAAGATTTTCCTAGATTCCGGCGATAATTCCAGCAGGTCTTCGACACTCCGGCCCGTTAGGAGACCGCCGCTTCACCCCTGTTTCATCTTTCCCAGGGTCGCAGGTCGGCAGCGAGATACGCATTGGAGTTCCGCACGATCGCCGCGGAGACTCGTTGGAATGATGAGGCTCTCTCTGCAGCGTACTGGCAGGGCTTGGCCGAACCTCTCAAGGATGATCTGGCAGCTCAACCTCGTACCTGTTCGCTTGAGGACCTAATCGCCCTTAGCATTCGAGTTGTCCAGTCTCCAGGAAAGACGCCAGGAACGCCAGTGGCCCCGGTTCATGTTGCCTACCCCAGCCTCACCTAGACCTCCTCCCCTGGCCTTTCCGGCATTGGATGCCCCGGAGCCAATGCAAATTGGCAGTCAACAGCTCCGGTCCAACGAAAGAACTCGCCGCAGGAACGAAGGTCTCTGTTTTTACTGCGTCTCCCCGGATCATCTGGTACGTCACTGCCGCTTGAGACCGGGAAACGAGAACGCCCAGTGAGGTTTGTGGGGCTCTCCCTGGGTACCATCTCTTCTTGCCCCTCTCCCCCTGAAGAACTTCCCAAGAGAATTCTGTTGCCTATAATCCTCGAGGGTCCCAACGTCCGGGTGTCAGCCTTAGCATTCATCGACTCTGGGTCTTGTGGTAACTTTCTGGATCAGGATTACGCACTCAACAACCGGATTCCTTTAATCAAGAAGAGGGTACCCATCGGCCTCGAGGCAATAGACGGCCGTCCCCTTCAGCCAGCATTCATTACCCTGGAATCTGTTCCCCTCACTCTTTCTACCACGGATGGTCACACTGAGATTATCTTTGACGTCTTTCATGTGTCGATTGGACGAGCAAATTGCCGATCCAGTGGGGTTCCTCAGTGAAGGATTCTGGGAAACCCTCCGTAACTACGCTCGCCGGCCTCGAGACATCTGAACCGTCTCCCTCCACGCTTCCTGATGTTTACCATGATTTTAAGGATGTCTTCAACAAGACCCAGGCTGAGGTTCTGCCACCACACCGCTCGTTTGACTGCCCCATAGAAGCCACACTCCCCAAGTCTAAATAGTACCCCCTTTCCGTGCCTGAGACCGAGGCTATGTCATCCTATTTCCAAGAAAACCTCAGGAGAGGTTTTATCCGGAATTCCACCTCTCCAGCCAGGGCTGGGTTCTTTTTCGTGAAAAAAAAGATGGCTCATTAAGACCTTGTATTGATTTCCGGGGTCTCAACAAGATTACTGTTAAAAACCGGTACCCCCTTCCTTTAATCTCTGAACTTTTCGATCGGCTTCAAGGAGCCTCTACTGCACCGACACACTTTATTCGAGCAAATACCCGGTATGTACCTGGCAGATACCTGGAATGCGCCGCTCCTCACCTCTGACAAGCCCCGTTGCGTTTGCCTTCCCAGCCTGGGTTCATGCCTGGCTGACGGGCGGCTGATCTGTTAAATGATAATGATTAGGATTTAATAGGCTGCAATGCTTCGCGTGTCTACCAGATGGCATAAATTCATGAATTGTAATGCAGTATATATATATATACTGTGCAGTATTGCAGCCAGCGGGAATAAAATGCTTCAATCCCTGCCTGGAAAATAACGCAATGCACTCGGGCAGAAAACAGTCACAAACCTCAATACACCCGGGTATACCCGAATTCGTGGGACTAGCCGAGCTCGAATAAAGTGTGTCGCCAGTGTATATTCTCCAAACTCAACCTCAGAGGGGCGTACAATCCGATTCGTATCCGGGAGGGCGACGAGTGGAAGACCGCTTTCAATACACGCAGCGGCCATTATGAATATCTCGTGATGCCGTTTGGCCTCTGTAATGCCCCGGCCGTATTCCAGGAATTCATGAATGAGATCTTTCGGGACATTCTGGATATCTTCGTCATAGTATACTTAGATGACATACTTATTTTTTCCAAAAACCTAGAGGAGCATATCCGCCACACCAAGGTGGTCCTTTCTCGCCTTCGCGCAAACAAGCTCTACACTAAGATGGAGAAATGTCTCTTCCACAGCCTTTCTGGGCTATATCATTTCTGAAAAAGGCTTCACCAACCAGGATCCGAGAACTCGGCAACTCTGGACTGGCCGCAACCTAATTCCCTTAAAGCAATCCAACGCTTCCTCGGGTTTTCGAATTATCGGAAATTCATCCGCGATTATTCTACCACAGTCCTCCCCATTACCGCCCTTACCAAAAAAGGGGCCGATCCTTCGTTATGGTTGTCACGATGAACCCATCTTATTAACACTTTTAATTACCGGGATCATTGATTGAGCAAGCAGAGAGATAAAAATAAATTGCGTGCCCCTGTCAGAGACAATAGTGTGAGGAATACCGTGTAGCCTGAAGATCTCTTTAGAAAACACGTCGGCCAATGTGGCAGAATTAGGAAGGCCCTTGAGGGGTACAAAATGTGCCTGCTTAGAAAATCTATCCACTACCACGAGGATCGTATTCATCCCTTTGGAGGGTGGGAGTTCCACTATGAAATCCATGGATATATGCGTCCAAGGGCGTTCAGGGATGGGAAGAGGCAGAAGGAGACCTGATGGCTTATGTCGGACGGACTTACTCTGCGCGCAAGCTTTCGTGAAGTCCTGAATATCCTTGCTCATCTTTGGCCACCAAAAGGTACGTTTGATTAAATCCAGCGTCCTTTTAAAACTCGGGTGACCAGCCGATCTGGATGAAGGGGTCAACCCGGCTTATTATAAAGTTCAGTCCCACTTGGTTAACCCTGACCCGTGTGTTAGGGTCTTAGAGTGTCAGCTCTGGGACCCAGATGTCAAAAATGTATTACTGCAACTGTATACTGATTTTGCGACATTAAAGAATAATGTGATTTTATTTCCTCTCCGGGGATGCTGGGACCGGGAGTTTTCTAGGCTGTAAGTTTCAGGGTGGGTTTGGCGGAGAAAGTCTTTGCAGAATGCGTCTATGTAGCGGGGTTCCGGGTTATGGGATACCCCAAAAGTTGTATACGGCGATTGAGTGATATCCTCTGATACTGCTAAACGCATTACTCCGCCAACCTTGTACCCTGAAAACGCTCTTACGACTCACTGCCAGAGTCCCTGCTGCAGCATCTGCCAGACAAGGTAAATGGGTATGAAGGGGTTAAAAGATATCTGCAGGTATACACAGAGTCCTTAGTATAGCATGGGGCTCCCCAGTATAGCAGAGGTACCCCCAGACTGTACATGCCCAGGTATCCTGAGCCAAGAGTAGGGGTTCAGGAAGGTGTTCACGCTAAGGTTATGAAGCTGAGAAGATTTGCAGTGTTTAAAAGTATGTTTCTAATGTGTGCCAGGTATGAGGCGAGTGATTAGTAGGGGATATACACTAACTCCATCCCTGACACCAGAATAGGAACTCATAACTTGTTGCACGCAGCAGACAGGACCCCACATGTTTTATTAAATGGGAATAGTTTAATACGTATAGATATTGCTGACCTGTATATGAGCTGAGGGCTTTCTAAGTTATGGATTCTGGAAGGCACAGATGGTGACCAGGCTCGGCTCCGGTGTGTCTGTCCAGGGCATTTTCTCAAAGACTTAGCATCTCCCTCATGTTCTCCTCGGGCTATCACCCACAAACCAACGGGCAAACCGAGAGAATGAATCAGTCCTATGAACAGTATCTCAAATGTTTCGTGTCCGAATCTCAGGACAACTGGGTGGACTTATTACCTTGGGCAGAGTTCACGATTAATTCTCTCAGGAATGAATCTACGCAGGAATCCCCTTTCTTTGTTAATTATGGGTTCCACCCCTGCCGCCTCCCTCTCCTCCACCTCTTCTGGGGTACCAGCAGCTGATGTTCGAGTTGCCAACCTACAAGACTCTTGGAGGAAGATTCAAAGGGCGTTGCTAGGGGCCGTCCGGAAACAGAAGACTCAGGGGGATCGGCGCCATCAGATGGCATCGGAATATAAGCCAGGGGACAGAGTCTGGCTTTCCTCCAGGAATATCAAGCTTAAGACACCTTCCCGAAGCTGGCGCCCAGATTCTTGGGTCCTTTCGAGATCCTCGAATGCATAAACCCTGTAGCTTATCGGCTCCAGCTGCCACCTTCCATGAAGATACCCACAGTCTTCCATGTTTCCCTCCTTAAACCTTTCTTTCAGAATGCACACTTTCCGGATCATCTTGCAGACCCAATCCTGTTATTATACAGGGGCAATAGGAATTCGAGGTACAATATATTATTGACTCTCGATTCTCTAGAGGCAAGCTTCAGCTCCTCGTCCACTGGAAGGGGTATGGGCCAGAGGAACGTTCTTGGGTACCCCATCACCACATTCACGCTCCAGCTTTACTCAAGCTTTTCCACCAGAAGTTTCCTCACAAACCTTGGGAGGATCGTCTGGAGTTTGATCCTCAAGGGGGAAGGGGTGGGGTAAGGGATTGGGAGACACATTCCCCACGGTGTGTCTCCCCTTTTCCGGCCCGAGTGCCTCCGCACCCGCTGTGCGCCCTGCTCGCCGGGCTCCTACCTCCTCCGGTCGGATGCCGCTCTGCTCTCTCTCCTCTGCGGCACACGCCGCCACTGCCTCCACATTGCCGGGTCGCGCACACAGGAGTGTTACAGGGCGCACGCGCACCCGATCCTATCTGCCTGCCCCTCGCTCGGCGGGTCCCGCCCCCCCGCCTGCCATAGGACATTATCCCACTCTCAGCTACACACCTGGCTCCCACCTCCTCTAGGTCCCTGAGCCTATCTCAGGGCCTGCCTTGACACCCCCCCGCTCCACCGCTACCCTCTATTGGTCCATCACGATATATTACCCCAGTCTGCCCTCTCCTTCCTCATTCTGCATAGCTTCTTGTGGCTCTTGCTGTTTGGAGTTCTGTGCCTGGCTCTCTTCTGTGTTTCTGCTCTCGTTCCTGAACCTACCCCCAGGTACCCTGTCTGGACTTGATCTCGGCTTCCATTTTGACTACATGTACATCCCTACCCCCGGACCTGGCTTTGGACTATGTCTACGCTGCTCTCTCCTACCCTTGACCAACGGCTTCTGGACTTTACTACTCGGACGTCTGGCGCCCCAGACTCGGCAAGTACAGTATCTGGCTAACCCTCTCTCACCAGACCCCGCAACGCACCCTACCATACTCCGGGCACGTTCTCACTGCTGAGGGTGCGTGTTATACCCTTACCCACCTCAGTTCTGGGGACTGGTCTGGTCTGCAGGCATTACAGCGTTACACACCCGAGGTGTCCTGCAACAAGAGACGGGGTGCCCAATGCTACATCCAATTGACAAAACATATGATGAAAAGTATAAAGTAAAATACTTCAATAATAATAATTGGTTATTTAGTTAACCCTTTGGCCAAAGGCGTCATAAGCCTGCACACCAACGTCAAGGTATAACCAAATTAATGCAGGTCCTACACTGCACTGTGAACCCTTCCTTTTACCTCTGTGAGAGGGGAAGAACCATTATAGGTCTTGTTCCTGCAGCAAGTGAAATGACCTCCCAAATTAAAAAGGTGAAGGAGGAGGAGCGAGCTCTGGGGGGAGGTGCCACAGCCTCCAATTGACTGCTACCAGTCAGACATAGATTAACACACATTCCCAGCTAGCTCAAACTCCCACACCCACCACATAATGAATATAAATGTATGTGACAAAACATATATTTTATAAAGATTGACTCTGGCCTTTAGCATTGATATAAGTTAGTATATTCCTGACGAAGCAGTGTGCGAAACGCGTAGAGTTAGAGTTTGGAGAGAATCTGCTCACTGAAGGACTGGCAATCTACTGCTGACACCAGACCCATTTTGGCTTCCTGCCCTCACCTGTGACGCGAAACCGGAATTGACGCGACGGCAGAGACTGATGCGGAACTACACTGTGAGGTGTAAGTGAAAGTGAAGCACCGGGCAGCAGCCTTACACTTCACCACCCTTCTATCGGCGGTTCTCTCCACCACCCATTGAATTTATTGAGTTTTCCTAATATTTTGTGACTAATACATATTTATAGTTTATACGAATGCACTATTGTGGTTTCTTCACTTGCATATCATCCACTCCACTGAGAGCTATCCTGACTCCAGCTACACAAGGGCTCCTCAGAGAGAGATGGATCTCTGACATGCAGTAATATAATACGATTTTTGTGAGTTCATTTCATATATTGATTATCTTTTTAGCAGTGATCTACCATCTGCACTATATATATATTTTTATTTTTTCACATATCACGAGCTTATCCTGCGCTCCTCCTCAACCCCAAGAAAAGAAAACTAGAACTAGAGGAAGTTGAGCTGCACTTGTACACTATTATTTTTATTATCACTTTGTGGTGTAAGGTTTATTTTGTGTATCTAAGGTGTGTCACTATTTACACCTATCTAATATTAATTGGGAAGTGCCCAGTCCATCCACATTCCCCACTCCCCCACCCACTGTCACATAAGTTAGTATGTTTGAATATCAAAAGGTGGAATTTTTTTCCCCCTCTTAACTCTGTGCTGTTAATTGACCAAACTGATTTATTGGGGCGGGGGTAGGGTCATGTGACTGCTTTAGCTGTATAAAACCAATACCTTTCCTGCATTTTGCAGACACTGCATTGGCATTAGTGAGCCATTTAAAGTGAGCTTTTAAGTGATAAATATAGTTAGACTATAGTTTGACTAGAGGTGACTGGGGACTGCATCTTTCTGCAAACTCCTTTACTCAAGACAACAAACGGTAAGCTATTCAGAACACACTATGATCCCATGCTTGCTAACCTGCATATTTTACCTCCCCCCCACCCCTTTACAACTTATTCACTGCAGCCTCTCCCAAAACTGACTGCACAATACACTGAAACCCTGAATTGACTCTAGCATTGCAATACAGCTAAACATTTGACAAGGAACAGGCACACCCCTGCTGTTTAGTCTGCACACACTCACTCTGCTCACAACAGCTCCATGCAGCACTGTCTACCTCTGGCATAATGAACCTGCTATGTATCTTAACTTTTTTCTTTCTCCTGGCCTCATGGAGATGTGACTCCCTCTGTCCACTACAAACTCCTCCATCCTGGTCCACACCCAATATCACCATACACCCTGGACTACTCAAAAGCCTTGCACTATCTACTGAATGTTGGTGGAGAACTCTAAAAAGCAGCACACCAACCACTGCTCACTCTAATGGCAAACACCACAAATTTACAACTTCCAAACAACTACCCAAATTCCTACTCGTACTGTTACTCTCTTTAGCAGGTGATATTGAACCTAACCCAGGTCCTCCCATTTCAGCTCTGTCCCATGCCCCTGAGAATTCCACCTTTAAATTCCAAAAAGGGCTATCTGTCGCCCATATAAACATCCGGAGCCTGCTGCCCAAACTGGATGAACTAAGGGCATGGTGCCTTATGCATAAACCCAAAGCCATCATTCTTACAGAAACATGGCTAACCCATAAAACCCCTGATGCAAATATCGCCATTCAGGGATACTCCATTTTTAGGAGAGATAGGTCAAAGAGAGGAGGAGGGGTGTTATTTTATATTGCAGACACCTTACAATTTACACTATTAAATTGCCCCCCAAGCCAACCCTCTTTTGAAATTCTAGTTGGCAAAATCTGCCTCCCCTTTTTAAGCCCATCTTGCTTGCTGGCATCTACCGCCCCCCTAAGTCCCTCTACATTCCCTGACTGATATCACCCATTTCTTGGCTCCATTTACTCTCTGAATGAGAAGAGTGAGCTGCTAGTTCTTGGGGATTTCAACTTCAATTGGCTTGACCCTAAAAACCACAAATCCAGATACAATCAAGTCACTTAACCTATCACAACTCATTTCCCAACCCACACGGATAAACCTGAAATCGCATAACCCATTCCCTTGCTAATGGATTCTCTCCTCAAACCCCACAGAATCCACTCCTCTGGCATCCTTCCTGACATTTTCAGTGACCATGCATAGTGTACTGTGTATGGAAACTTACACAACCGCCCATCAGCGCCTAAAGTTCTCCTCAACTATAAACATTTAAAAATCTTTAAACCCACAACATGTTCTGGATGACCTACCAACGCCCCATGGCCAGAATCATTTAATTCCTGACCTTGATTCTGCGCAATCGACTATTTCCAATCCGGTTCTTAAAACTCTGCTGATCCCATGCTCCCTCCTACGCAGAATAAGGGTAACGGGGGGCCACTTCCCATGGGTGTTACCCTGACCTTATGCTCTCCACCAGCTCAGGATGCCTTTGGAAAAGCTACACGTAACTGGCAACTACCAAGGATCTCAATCACTACCAGATGCCTGCGGACATGTGCACAAGGCAACAAGCAACGCAAAAGCCACAATTAAATCCCACCACCAATACATCAAACCCCCTAACTTCTGGCAGTGATCCACGAATAATTCCCGCCTCCTAACGCCTGCACAACCAAGGTTAAATATCACTGAGGGGGACGGGGGAGTATTACTCTGACAACCCCACTGACTTGCAAATGCATTCAAGTGATTACTTTGTGGGTGTGCCACTACTTATTAGCGAAACCAGCCCAACCACAATTCCTGTATCTCATCCTTGAGTACAACCATAGCCCCACCCCTCCCAAGCATGGGGCCCACAATTTTTCCATTTGGCCAAGTGTGTGCGTGAAGATGAGATTTCCAAGTGCGCGGTCCCTCAACTAAAACTAAGCACCATGTGGACCTGACTTACACAATCTCAGTTCCCTACGAACTTGGGTGCCCCAGCCATGTGCCAACCAATGCGTCCATGTCACTCTATCCTGTCTACAGGCCATATCCGTAGACCTGGAAAACTGCCAGAGTTGTCCCCAATCTTCAAAGTCGGACAAAAACACTGGTCTCAAACTACAGGCCATCTCACTTCTCTCCAATTCTTCCAAAGTCATGGAAAAATGTGTCCCACATCCCAATTAAGCGATTTCTATACAAAGACAAATTTCCCTAGCCCAATTCCATCTGGGTTTCGTCCCAAATGCTCCACGGTAACTACCCTGCTAAAAGTTTGCAATAAAATCCATTGTGGAATGGAACGAGGACATCTCACTGGTGCAGTATTCCTAGATTTTGCAAAGGCTTTTGACCCAGTTGATGATGCTATCCTGCTTAACAAACTCCAGAGCTCTGGAATAGGGAACACTGCTTTAACTGGTTTCAGTCCTACCTATCAGGAAGATCCCAACATGTGGTCCATCTCAGGCTCTAACTCCAATCCAACCCCGCGGACTACACCTGTGGTGTCCTGCAAGGCTCTGTTTCTGGGGCCCCTACCTTCTCATGTTCATAATGATCTTCCCCACAGCTTGTAAGGAAGCCTCAATACACATGTATGCAGATACACATCCTATATGCACCATGCCATAGCCTCCTGACCTTCACACATACTTCAGTCTGACTTTTTGAGACTCGAAACTGGATTTCCCAAACAAACTGTTTTTAATAACACTGACAAACTGTAAACAATGTATTTGGGACCAAGACTAATTTGTAAAGCTTCCAGTGACGAGCTCATGATTAAACCAACGCTAACCACCACCCAAACCCCTGTCACTAATTTAAATACCTGGGCTTATGGTTGACTCCCACTTAACTTCGGGATGCACATTGATACCCTGACAACCAGACCTATGCCAACTAGGGTACTTACAGGAACAAATCCTCCCTAGTCTCCTGGTCAGAAACGTATCGCACAGGCAGATGCTAATGCCATTATTGACTATGGAGCCTAGTATATGGCGCGGCACCTCAAACCGCACCTTAGCAAACTTGACAACCCTCTACAATTCAATTTGTCATTTTGTTCTCCAATGCAACTACAACCACAATCACTGCGAATGCTCAAAGACTAGATTGGTCATCACTAGAGTCTAGCGCAAAGTTCACCTTTCCTGTCTTGCCTTTAAATTCTCATGGGCAAGCTAACCCAGCTATCTGAACATGCTCCTCACCCCTACCACCTGCGCACTTATCACCTGAGATCAGACTCCAAAAGACTGTTCATGGGTCCCAAGGCTCAACAAAGTATCGGCCCGTTCCCTCCTTCTCCTAACCGTTGCACCCCAAAACTGGAACAACCTACCAGAGACTCTCACATCCACCACCAGTTAGTTCTTTCAATCTAAGGCTGTCTCACATTTTAATCTGGTCTGTAACTGTTTCATACGCCCATATATATTTTTTCTTTAACTGTGCATGCAAGTCTTGTTATAATGTCTACCCTGTTTCATTTATGTACTCCCGTTAATTTGTACCTGTATTATTTGTCTTACTCTCTGTGCCCAGGACATACTTTAAAACGAGAGGTAACTCTCAATTTCTTTACTTCCTGGTAAAATATTTTATAAATAATAAATAATATAATATTTGATGAAAAGTATAAAGTAAATACTTCAATAATAATAATATTAAATAAATCTTGGTTATTTAGTTACCCTTTGGCCAAAGGCTCATAAGCCTGCATACCAACACAAGGTATAACCAAAATAATGCAGGTGAACATGGGTTCACAATGTAGTGTAGTGTAGTGTAGACCTGCATTATTTTGGTTATACCTTGACGTTGGTATGCAGGCTTATGACGCCTTGGCCAAAGGTTAACTAAATACCAAGTATTTAATATTATTATTATTGAAGTATTTTTACTTTATACTTTTCATCATATATGTGTTTTGTCAATGGAGTGTTGCATGGGCACCACATGTCTCTTGTTGTATCAGTGAAACAAATGAAATTAGTGCGCAGCTAATACCTAGTTACTACAAAAAGTGACCTGTGCACTGTTTATTAGGAACAATATTGTAACACCTTATGTGAGGGTGACACTTGGCGTGGTCTGCAACCTTCTTGGGGGTGGCTCGACCCCCTGGAACTAGACACGAAAACAGAAAACGGAGGCGCACAACGCTCATAGTGTATAGAGTATAAAACGTGACTTTATGATTAAAAATAAATATATCTGCGTACATCAAGATAATGATTACAAGCGGTTGGTTATTAGGTTTACCACCCCAATGTGATGACCGGAGGTAGCACCCTTGGTAAGTTACCAGCAGGGGATGTTATCCAGCGTCTGCGTCTGCTCTTACTTCACAGCTTGCGGAACACAGCAGGGGATGTATCAGCAAGCGTCTCTTCTGCTGCGGCTCCAGTGCTCACCGTCTGGATTGGTTTGTGGAATGTCCTATAGTAGGAGTCCCGAAGGCACACGCTCCACGGCGTGCTGTTCCTTGCGGGGCGCCCGGCGATGACGTCACAAATCGCCTCCCATCAGCTTTTTCGGAAATCTTCTCTCTGGAACGCACACCGCGTGCGTGTCAAGTTGGAAGTTACCAGCAGAATGGAGTACAGCGGCGCATGCGTCAACAAATCAGCTTACTGACATTGTCCGAGAGCGCTTCAAATACTTTGGGAAACGAGCAATGACACCTTCTTTCCAACGGTCTTTTCGTAACACTAGGTTACTTCTTCAGGGAGTGTATCATATATTATATATATATATGTACCATACAAATCAGCTAACCTGAAGAAGTAACCTAGTTTATGAAACGCGTTGGAAAGAAGGGTGTCATTGCTCGTTTTCCCCAAAGTATTTTGAAGCGTCTCTGGACACTGTCAGTAAGCTTATTTGTTTGACGCATGCGCTCTGGCTACTCCATTCTGCTGTTAACTTCCAACTTGACACGCACGCTGTCGTTCCAGGAGAAATTTCCGAAAGCTGATGGGCGTTTGTTGACGTCATCGCCGGCGCCCCGCATGGAACACACGCCGCTTGAGCCGTGTGGCTCTGGGACTGGCTACTATAGGACATTCACATAAACCATCCCAAGACGGTAGCACTGGAGCCCGCTCAGACGAGACGCTTGCTGATACATCCCCTGCTGTAGTTCCCGCGCTGTGAAGTAGAAAGCAGACGAGACGCTTGCTGATACCTCCCCTGCTGGTATTACCAAAGGTGCTACCTCCGGTCATCACATGGTTGGTAACCTAATAACCAACCGCTTGTAATCATTATCTTGATGTACGCAGATATATTTATTTTAATCATAAGTCACGTTTTATACTCTATTACACTATGGTGGCGTTGTGCGCCTTGTTTTTCTGTTTTCTCTCTTGTTGTATACCATTGCCACGCTCAGTAGCTCTCTGTTGACATAAATATATATTCATTATGTGGGGGTGTGGGAGTTTGAGCTTGCTGGGAATGTGTTTAACCGAGTGTCCGCAGCCTGGAGAAATTGAGGATTCGTCCCGTGGATGACAGAAATCCAGAGGGCCCAGTCAGAAGTCATTTAACCCAAAGAAGTGCCTGTCCGTGCACAATGAGAACCCTCAACTAATCATACCAGGAATTAGCTGGAACCAGTGAGTGACAATCTCCTTGACCAGCACTGAAGATGCACTGCAGCTGCCATGGCATAACTGTGATCTGCTCTCGTAAAGACGTGAAATGGATAGAGAAAAATGCTGGAGCTACACAAACTGTGCTCCGCAATTTAACTCTGCAGCTAAGGACTGAATATGGAGGATCTAAGATGGATCTAGATACTGCGAACACTTCTATAACCGCCATGGATGAAACGCAGAGCAAGTCTGACCGAATGATGTCTGAATCTGAAGCAGAAAGTATGAGGAGGTACTGGAAGAAATTACAGTCTCAGCAAGAGGTTCGACATTGCTTCTGAGAGTTGGAAGTTCTCAGAATCAGGTTCATACTCTCCACATGAATGCCTCACACCAGGTGGTCAACAGTAATCCAGACAGAGTTGACATATCCCAGACGGAGGTTCATACTCTCCACACAGCACTGGATGCCTCACACCAAGAGATCAGCAGTTGCCGCACAGAACGAAGTCTCCAAAAAGGACTTCAGTCTCGCTGAGAGCTGGAGATCTCCCAAAAAACTATCCTCAGTCTTAATATGGATTTAAGTCTCTCAGAAGGAGGTTTCAGACCCAACCTAGAGATAAAAGTCTCACGCCAGGAGACCGGGAGTCTCAACAGAATGAGTCGTAATGGAAAGAGGACTACAGGAGGCCCTGAAAAAAAGAAGATACAAGCTGAAAGAAGAACATTCTGATTTAGCAGACCACGTCAATGAAAATGAAGGAAAGGCTGCATGAGCTACAAAAATAAGGACAACTTTGAAGATGAACAGATTGAAGAATTGAGCAACCATACAAGCAGAGCACCTACTGCAGAACCAACTGCAAGGTCTGTTGTACGCAACCCCCAGAATGCAGAGAGAAGCAGCGAACTCTGCAGAAGAACAATCTGCAGAAGTACAAAGTACTGCAGCAACGTCTAAGACCCAGTATGTCCTTGCCGAGAAGAGCAGATAACTGAAGTCTACCCTGAGCATCACCAGAGCATCACTGGAGGCCAAGATAGAGGCCGGTGACTGAGAGGGAGTCAAGAGAAGGTCCAGAACTAAGAGTTGGCTGCTCTCCTCCCCAAAAGTTCAGTAACGCCCAGGAGAATGAGGCGTGGAAATCGCACCAGCGCGACCCTGGTGTCAAATCTGCAGAGCTCAAAATATGAAGTTAATGTGAAACAATATCAGAGAAAGTGAAGGATGGAGAATTGCAGTGATGCACTCAGAGTCTGATCTCTCGCTGATGATTTAAACTTGCAACACAGTCTAGAACACACAGCCCCCCATAATACAAACAACCCACAACCCCATAAATCAACACACAGACCCCCCATTATACACACAGAGACCCCCATTATACTCACAATACCCCCTTATCCACACAGACCCCATTATACACACAGGACCCCCATTATACACACACAAGTGCCCAGTACGCACACCCCCCATTATGCACACATCACGGAACAGGGGGGTACCCTAGGACCCACCCTCGCCCCCCCCCCGGGGAACAAAAACCCAACCAAAAAGACAAGGCCGCCCGGGCCGGGGAAAGACGGAGACCCCGGGGGAAAAGGACCAAAGGCCCGGAGGGCGGGGAAAGCGGAACGGGGGGGGAGGGCCGGGGACGGAGAATGGGTAAAAAAATGTAGAAGGCAAAGGAGGGAAAACCGGAAGGGGAGATGAAAAACGGGCAGCGGCGGGCAAAGGCGGGAGAAGAAGAAAAAAACGGCACCCTTGGGTCTCCCCGGGCTCAACCCCCAAAAAAAAAAGGTGGGGAAATACACGAGGTGTCCCCCCATTATAACTCACGACATTACCACCCCCGCCATTGTATACCCGAGGGCCACCTCACTACACTGGCACGGCGGGGGGGGGGCGGACGGGTCGGGGGCCACACACTACGGTCGAGCCCCCCCACCTCTCTCCGCCCCCCCGCGGGCGGAGCTTCCCGCCCAAGCATCCATTATACACAGCACCAAGTCCCCGGGGGCCCATTGTATAGCGACGCGAGAGCACCACCAAGGTTAGTAGGACACACTACACCGGGACAAGGGTCCCGGCGGGGCCGGGGGCCCCTTACACAGGGCACACCCTCTGATTACACCGCACACCCATTATAACCACAACCCGACAGGACCCCCATTATACACACACAAGTCCCCCATTATCCCACACAGGAAGGGGGGAAGGAGCGGGGGACCCGGCCTACCCATTTGATTCACGGGGGGCAAGGACCGGGCCACAACGGCAACCGGGGGAAACACGGGGCCCGGCCGGCGCGCGCTAAGACTGCGCCCAAAACCGGGGCGCCTGGGCGGCAGAGGGCCGCGAGGGGTAAAGGGGCGCAGGGGGAAAAAGAAATCGGGCGGACCAAAGCGCGGCGACACGAGGCACAAAAGAGGGGGGGGGCGGGAGGAGGGAAGAAAAGAGGTTACCCGGAGCAGACGGACGACCGGGGGGCGGGGGGGGGGGTGCGGAGGGACCACGAGGCAGAAGGCCAGCAAGCAAAAACCGAGGGCACGGGCGCAGCAAGCCGCGCCGCAAAGGCAGGACAACCAGGCGAAGACCGCAGCAATGTACCAAGAACCTGCCGACGGTGCAGGGGGGGCCAATAGCCCGGGCCGCAATAACCAACGAGGGGGGCCGGAAAGGAGCGCGGGCACAAAGGGAAAAGGGGGGGTGGCGCCGCCAAAAGACAAGGCCCAAAATGATAGCCGCGAGGGGGGGGCGGGGGGAGCCGAGACGGTGGCATGGGGAGGCGGAAACAACACCTAGGACGGGCAGGCGACGAGTGGGCGAAGCTCAAACCGCCGATGGAAGGGTACATAACAGGCTAAAACAGGCGGAGGACAAACGGGCGAGCGGGAGCGGACAACGTCGTAGGGCAAATACCGGATGGCGAGATGGCGAGGGGGGGGGTTTGAGAAGAAGGAGCGGACGGACAAGCAGGAGCAGGGGGAGGAGGGAGCCCGAAACCGGAAAAACGGAAAACCCAAAGCCCCCGGCCGGGCGGTTCCGCGCGGTAACGGGGCAGGAACCCAACTGGACGGGCGACGGTGGGGAGACAGGTGGGTGCGGGCGTTGGGGCACGGCGGGGGCGCGGCTGGGAGAGGGGAAGCGCGAGAGGGGCAAAGAGGCGAGCGCAACGGCAATAGGCGCGAAGCGGAGGGGGCGCGGTGCGCAGGCGGCGGGTGGGATACAACAGATAAAGTTACTGAAAAGGGGGGGGGGGAAAGCGGGGCGGGGGGGGGACGGTGATGTGAAGCACCGGCCCGAGGGGGGGGAGCGAAACTCGCTGCCACCGGCCTGGGGAAGCAGAAAAGGCGGCGGAGAGGGGCGGGTGCGAAAGGCTAGAGAGAAAGGCTGGGGCGAAACCGCGAGGAGTCTGCAGCTGCGGGACTTCACGACAGTGCAAGACACAACAATAACCCGCCAAAGCCAACAAATAAGACCGGACGTTTCGTCAGGCCTCTCGTCCGTACCGAAGACGGCGGGATTGAAAGGAAGGGAGGGACAAAAAAAGGGGTGGCGCAAATATAGCGGGGCGGGAGAGGAAGACACTGAACCTTTCTATAAGAGACCCGTAGCGGAAGCAGGAATTCCAGGACTCACGACGGAGCCAGGAGAGATTCCGAAGGGGGAGGAGGAGGAAGAAAATGATGGTTCACAGACAAGGAGAGGAGGCAGTGGTCCCGGAGACCGCGCAACTCTCTTCCAGGGCGACAGAACGCCGAAATAGACAAAATAATCCTATCCTCAGAACAGGAGGCGCACAAGGAGGGTGAAACCCCTTACCCTCCCAACGATCGGAGCGGCGGCACGAGGCAGGCACAAAAGGAGTCGAAACTGGGAACAGTCCGGGCGCAGACACCAAGGGCAGCGGGCGAGAACCCCAGTCTCGATCCGGGGCACGGGAGCCGGCGGGGAGAAATGGGGGGCAAGAGGTATGAGAAAGAAGTGTGAGCTGCGGAGGGAGGAGCGACAGGGGGGAATAGAGGGAGACAAGAAAAACGAGACAATAAAAAACCAGGAGAAAGGAAAGGGGCCCGGCTCCGGCGCGGGGGGATGGCAAGGAGACCGCGGGAAAGACCCGGGAGCTCGGGGCGTGGAATCGCAAAAGAAAATGGGGTCGCCATTCACCCGGGCGCGGGGCGGGGGAAAAGGAATTTGGGCGGGGGGCAGTCAGGGGCAAGCGCAGCCAGGGAGCAAGGAGCCAACCGCAGCGGACCCCGAGCGTGGCAAATGATAAGCTGGGAGCAAGGCTCGACCACCGCGTCGATAGAAAAGATAAGCGGGCGGCAGGCTGCCGCAGAAGCCCTAGGCGCGAAGGGGCGGCGGGGGGGGCCAAACCTGTGGCGTGGGAAAAACGTGCCACGGGGGGGGGCAAGAAATGGAAGAGGGAGAGAGGTGGTTGGGGAGCTTCCGGGGGCGAGAATGGGCGGATAGGAGGGGGACGAAGTGCAAGGTAGCACCGGGTAAGGGAAACAGGGGCGCGGGCGCACTGGGCTGAAGAACAAGTACAAAGCAACTGCGGCGTGGGGACGGTAGGCTGATCAGTGGTGGTTCCGAAAGCCACCCAACCCGGGGCGAAGCAGAAGGATCGGCGGGGGGTCGGGGGGCCGTGGAAAAAAAAACAGACACCTACAGAGGGGGGGGGCAAAACGAAAAATGGAGCCTGCGGCGAGTGAGGGCAGGGGCGACTGGGTCTTCGCATCCAAGCTAGGAGAGAGAACACCGAGTACGTGTCCGATCGGGGTAAACTCTCAACACAGAGGGTCGGGGCAGGGTGGCTGGGTTAGAGGGCCGAGGGGGCCTGGGGGGGGGATACTGCTTCCACCGGGTGGAGGAGGGTATTCCCGGAGGCGTCGGCAGGGGAGGAAGTCTGCAACGGGGCGTGCGGGCAGGGTGCGGGGGGGGGGGGGCCGGAGGAAGACCAGGCACAAGCCACCTGCATGGGGGCCGTCAGCGGCTTCGGCACAAACGGGATGCGTAAAGCCCTTCCGTCGTGGGAGGCACAATAGCTTGTAAAAAGAGGCGAGAGTGAGGAGGACAAACGTCGCGCCCGCAGTCCCCAAAGCCATGGAACGGACAGCGGGAAGCATCAGCAGAAACCGAGCGGGAGAAGGTGGGGGGCGGGAAAAAAAGAAGGATCCGCCGGGGGGTGACAGCGGGCAAGCGCGTGGTGCCTAACAGAGAAAGCGCGAAAAGCCGCACGTAAGGGCGGCAGCAAGGGTGGAGATCAGTGGGCGGGAGGGCGCGGATACGGGAAGGCGCAATCCCGAAAGGAGTAAATATGCACGCGAAACGGACGGGGCAGGACAGGCGGGAAGAGGGACAGGGAGACGGGCAGGGAGCGACAGCGACTAAAGACCGCTAGCAGAGAGACAGGCAGGGCGGGCAACAGAAACCAGGGAAACGCGCACCAAAGACGGTGTGGAGGAGCACCCCTCTGACCTTCGCCCGCGCGGACGCGGTCGTTGTTAGCCCGTGGCGCCAGTAGGCGGACGCGCTAAAAGGGAGTGGACCCCCTCGCCCCATGTATACAACACGACCCCCATTATACCACAGCCCCCATCAAGAGGCCCCTCCACAGTCCTTATACAGTACACACACTGGTCCCCCCCATTATTCACACACAGGACGCCCCATTAGTAAACACAAAGTCCCCCATTATCAACACACCGGATGCCCCATTATTATCCACACACAGTGACCGCCATTAGACACACACAGTCCCCCATTATACACACCCCACATATTCTCGGAGCGCACCCCATATATCACACAAGCCCCCCTATACACACCACAAGACCCCACTCTTATACACACAAGACCCCCCATATACACACACAAGACCCCCCATTATACACACACAGGACCCCCCATTATACACACACAGGACCCCCCATTATACACACACAGGACTCCCATTATACACAAAGGTCCCCCCCCATTATACACACACAGGACACCTATTATACACACACAGGAACACACCATTAGTAACACCACAAGGCCCCACCCCCCCCCCCCATTTACAACACCACAGAACAACCCCCCCCTTATACACACAGCCCCACCCATTATACACCACAAATACCCCCTTATTACACACACAAGACCCCCCATTATGACACACAGGTCCCCCCATTATACACACACAGGTCCACCTTATCACACACAGACCACCCATTATTCACACACAGGACCCCCCCATTATTCACATACAGGCACCATTATACAACAGGTCCCCCTTTATTACACACACGGACCCCCATTATAACACAAAGGGCCCCCCCATTATACACACACAGGGGCCCCCCCATTATACACACAGGACCCCCCATTATACACACAAGACCACCTCATTATGTACACACACAGGACCCCCCATTATACACACACAGGACCCCCCCCATTATACACACAGGACCCCCCCATTATACACACACAAGACACCCCATTATACACACACGGACCCCCCATTATACACACACAGGACCCCCCCCCCCATTATATACACACAAGACCCCCATTGTACACACAGGACCCCCCATTATACACACACAGGACCCCCCATTATACACACACAGGACTCCCCCCCCCCGCCCGGGGGATGTAGCAACACATGGGCCCCCCATTATACACACAGCACGACCCCCGTTATACACACCAACGCAGGAACTCCCACATTATACACACAGCAAACCCCCATTATATACACACCATGCCCCATTAATAACACACACAGGACCCACACTCCCCTCCCCCCCCCCCCCATTTTCACACATCCGGCTCCTTCCCATTATACACACACTGACACCCCTACTTTACACACACAGGACGCCCCATTATACACACAGGTCCCACCATTATCACACACAGCACGCCCATTATACACACACAGACCCACCCATTATTCTCGAGCACAAAACCAGGCCCCGGCAAGGGCCATATAGGGCCAGCACAGGGCCGACCCCCCATTATCCATACACACAAGCACCCCCCCCATTATACACCCACACGGACCCACCATTATAGCACACACAGGACCCCCATAGACACAAGGGGTCCCCCCCATTACACACACAGGACCCCCCATGATACACACACAGGACCACCCCATTATTCTCACACAGGCCCCCCCCCATAATACACACACAGACCACCCATTATACACACACAGGACCCCCCATTATACACGACGACGATGGACCGGGCCCATTATAACAACACCAGGGGACTCCATGTTATACACAAAGGTCCCCCCATTATACACACACAGGACCCCCATTATTCACACACAGGCCCCCCCATATAACACAGGTCCCCCCATTATACACCACAAGCAGACCCCCCTTATACACACAGCCCCTCCTATTTACACACAAAGACCCCCTTATACACACAGGTCACCCCACTATACAACCACAGGACCACCTTATTATCACACACAGACCCCCCATTATACACACAGGACCCCCCATTATTCACACACAGACCCCCATTCATTCACACCACGCCGATATCCACAGGACCCCCCTTATTCACACACAGGACCCAATTCCACAAGGACCCCATTTTCACACACAGGCACCCCATTATACACCACAGGTCCCCCTTTTTTACACACCAGGACATCCCCCATTATACACACCAGGGCCCCCCTTATACACAACAGGACCCCCCATTTACACACCGGCACCCCTCCCCCATTATACACACACAGGACCACCCATTATTCTCACACATATGTCCACCCCAAGATAACAGCACAGCAATGCACCCCCCATTATTACCACCACCAGGACCCCCCATTATACACACACAGGCCCCCCCCCCCATTACACACATGGACCCGCCACCATTATACACACACAGACCCCCATTATACACACACGCAGGACTCCACATTATACACACACAGACCCCACTCCCCCCCCCCAATTTTACACACACAGGACTCCTCCCATTATACACACACACACACACCCCTACTATACACACACCCATACAATTCCCAAAAAATAAAATCACCACCTTCAATGTCGCCCCGGCAGTCGCTGCTGTCCCAGTTACCTAGGTTACCTCCCCCTCCCCCAACTGCCACCAACGTCTCTAGCTCCCACTACCAGACTGGGAACGTCCATACCTGTGACAATCACACCCTCTGCCCTATTCCTCCCCATGGCACCCACACCATGGTAACTGATTCCCCCGCCCCCCACCATGGTTTCTTGCTCCCCCCGTGCCTTTTCCATCTTACAGTTATATTCCCAACCTGTTGCTCTGAACCCTTCTCCAATCTGTCTACTTATACTGCACCGACTCCCACTCACCTTCCCCCAAACACCCATCCACCTCTGGCCGTACCCTACCTGCCGTAGCCTGGTTCAGCACCACTGCTGCACCACTACTGCCCCACCCTTCGAAGCTGCTACCGATAGCCTCTGTTCCCTGCTGACTGAGCACCTATCCCTGCCTAACTTTCCCTCTTCCTCCCAGAAGTGGCCTAAGCTCCCTAAATGTCCCTGCTAACCTGATGCTGCTTCTCTTGCCTGGGTAGCACGCCTCGATGGCCATGACACCCATCTCTTGCTTGAGTTCTGGTCCTCCAAAAGATATCCTGCTGGCACACGCCTTAAGTGACCTCATCTTTGCCTCCCTCTCTGCTACCTGCCTGGCTCACTTGCAGCGACCGGACTTTACGTCCAGCCACCCAGAGCCAGTCTGCTCTGAACCAGAGGGTCCCCGATTGAATATCCAACAGCAGGTCTGCTGCAGGTGTGATCGACCCTGTGCCTGCTCCTTCAGCGGACTCTCTGCCCTGCTCCTTGGCCATGCACGCGAGGCCTGCTCCACATGCTGGCTTCCTGTGATCTTCCTCACCTTTCTCCTCCGCAAGGAGTTAATATTAACCACTACTCAATTGCAAATCATATCTATCCACTGCCACCAACTGAGGTAGTTATGCAAATAAGAGATGTCAAATTAATATAGAAAAAACTATGCACTTCAACACACAAAAATCAGTTGTAGCAAAATGTGTCCGAAAACGTTAATACTCTCCCCAGAGCGTGCAATAGTTCATTCAGAGCCCAAAGCATTACTTATTAAAACATTTAATATATATAAAAATACAGTGCTTATGTTACAGAAATAGATTACAAGAAACATACAGTTATAATTAAATGCAGAACAGCATCTTAAAAGAAAATGATGAATATAAAAGAAAAACCTATATATTACCAAATGCTATAGATTTTCCCCAGAGAGGCCACTGGTTTAGAATATGTGATCTCCGTGTTTTACCCAAAACACTCCTCTGGTAGCATCAGATTTTCATAATCGTTGCTCAGACTCTAATATTCTTTCTTTCCATGTAATCCCGCCCTGCCGTAAGTCAGCTGTGAGATGGGCAGTTTTACGACAGAATAAATAAACTCTTACCAAAGGATGTTTACCTGAAGCCTGCGATATCTAAATGTACTCATAACCTTCCTTAACTAACACTTACGTACACGTGAGTCACATTCATACATTCAGGCTCTCCTGGCGGACACCGTGAGACTAAATATGAACATCGTAATTCTAAAATTGAGACAAATCAGTATTTGTCTCTTAGTACAGTACCTGCTAGACCTGACATGTCTGTAATCATTATGTGCCACTGATACACATGTAATTCTTAGCATGTTCCGCAGAGGACGTCACCTGATATTCTCATTTTTCATAAAGTCGCACTTGGTTTGATACCTTCTGTAGCCGCGCCTCTTGAACCTTGCAGAACCATCTAGAGAATGCTTTGAAGCTTAGCTGTAAAATGACCATGCTTAAAACTTGTCCGCTTTTGAGAAAGGCCAAGTGTGGCCGAAACGTCAAGTTCTCTTGTTGGCAATAAATTAGTTTGTTTAGAAATCCGTGGTGCCCTGTTCCTTTAGGCCTCGAGCATAGACACTTTGCCCGTGCAGAGGCGCGCTGAGGCTCGGGGAAAGCGGTGCTTTCCCTGGCCTTAGAGCGCGCGCCGTCCGTGGGCGTGTCTGGGGGCGGGCCAGTTACGTCACGGAGCTGGTCCGCCCTCATTGGGCGAACCGCTCACGTGACCGGCCCTGCGCTCCGGCACGCACACAAACTTAACTTTTGTTAAGACGCCTGCGGAAGCGTGCGCGAGCCCCTGCTAAAACCGCTCTCATTGCGGCTGCAGGGGCTCAGCGCTGAGTGTGAGTGTGGCTCAGCACGGCTCAGCCTTGCTCACACTACTATGTCCCAGGCCTTACCCTTCATTATACTTTGGATTATCACAGAGAATCCTGAACCAGGAGCCCCGGTATTTGTATCCTTTATTCATTATTTTGACAGTGTGCAGCATTTTCCCTTTATTCACTGTGTCTTATATTATCACAATTGAAGTGTTAAACTTATATATCATCAGTGATAGTGACCAGTGATTACAAATATAATAAGAAAATATACAGACGAGTATGGTTTGCAGCTTCAACCCCACAGATGATTGCTTCCTCAATCCACGTGTTGTTTCAAGTTTCCAGATTGTAGGAGAGCGCATACATGCAGAAAAAAACCACAAACACACCACAAATAGGGCAATATGTCTGATCAGGAAAACAATCTCTTTCCAATTCCTGTGAAATTTGTAAAGTTCACTCTTTGGCAAATCCCGTAAAGGTATCTTTATATAGGTGAACCACGAATGATCCCCAGCGTGTAGTAGACAGGTAACACAGTTCACCGGATCAGACCTTGGTATAGTAATGCAAGGAACCGGAGATAGTGCAGACTGCTACAAACGGATTTATATATAAAAATCAGAGATTTTTTCAAAGTTTTAATCAGTTTTCATCATCTCCTGATGAAAACGTTGAAAGTTGACACGCGTTGAGTGTGGCAAAGAAGCAGGACACTGTACACAGTCTCTCCAGCCATACCGAGATGACTCCACTCCGGCTAAACATGCGGGTATCTAATACCGCAAGCGCGGAGGGTGGAGTCGTGAGCCGAGCAGAGGAAACAGCTTCCAGCCTTCAGCCGCCGGCGTCTGTTTGTTGATCGGAACGCTTTTTCAGATCAGACACGATGTGAGTGTGTTTTATCTCTGATTTTTATATATAAATCCGTTTGTACCAGTCGGCACTATCTCCAGTTTCTTGCATTACTATACTAAGATCTGATCCGGTGAACTGTGTTACCTGTCTACCTTACCCTGGGGATCATTCGTGGTTCTACCATATAAAGATACAAATTTCACTCTTTGGCAAATCCCATAAAGGTAAGTACAAATTTCACAAGAATTGGAAAAAGGTTGTGTTCCTGATCAGACATATTGCCCTATTTGTGGTGTGTTTGTAGGGCATTCATGTACAAAAAAACAATCTGGAAACTTGAGATTTAAACAACATTATGTGATTCCTACTTTTCTTATTTAAACAAATGTAACGTTTAAAATCACAATTTTTTTTATTTTCTCAATGATGTTACATTTTGCTATATAATTAGACTTTGCATGTGTAATTTATTCGGGTAAGAACCCCGGGAAAAAAATATTAATAATTTTTTTTGGGGGGGGGAGGGGGGAGATTTCTATTCAATACCAACATTCTCACCTTTTGGTAGGCTCGGTATGCTTTTCATACTGTTTATGGAAATATTCCACACACACAAACATCGTCTTTGGGAGTGATAACTTTTATTACATTTTATAACAGTTCTGTAAGCATCGGGAAGTCACACTGCCATCGGTGCACTCCCCACTCACCAAGGCTCACTGCCGAAGCTCCCGCCTTCCCCGCTTCCGCCTTCCCCGCTTCCGCTGCTGGTGGGTCCCGCCTGGAACCACCCGGCAAACACCTCGCGTGTGCGCACCCCGCTCCGAGCTTAATGCCTCTCCCTCTGGCTTGCATTTTCACACTGATGTCGGGGTTGTGTGGCATGCACACGCAGTGCACGATCGGTGCACACAGATCCCACCTCCTCGAACCTTGTCAGGTATCCTCATCCCACCTGATCCCTGCTCCAGAATCTCCAACCACGTTCCTCGCTTCTGACGCACCTCCACGCTGCAGGTTTCTCATTGGTCTCTCTCCCCTACTTATGCTCAGCTGCCCCACTAGCAAATTGGCTGAGCATAATCCTATGTTCCTTTGTGTTCATTGCTTCCTATCCTCACAGTCTTGTCTTTTTCTCTTGTTCGCAGTTCTCTGTTATTGACCCGGCTTCTTTTGGACTCCGCTCTTCTGTACTCCTGACCCCGGCCATCTATGACAATCCGCACCTCTCCACCCCTGACCTCAGCACCTGTACAACGGCTATTCTTCTCTCTCCAACCCGGACCCCGGCTAATAGTACCTACAACGATCCGTACATTTCCAACCCAGACCCCGGCAAGTATATCAACTATCCATACCTCTCAAACCCAGACCCTGCTACCTTGACCAAACTACACTCCAGACACACCCACGCAGCTGTGGGTGGTGTTTGTATCCACCTCGGCCCCGCGGTCACACCTTGTTTGTGGTGAGCACATTGTGACAAGTTCAAACAGTTTCTTTCTAATCCTTCACACTCATCCCGGTATTAGACCAAGACAGACCAATTGAGTTGCACCTTCCCCCGCCCCCACAAAGCCAAGGAAAAGGCATTTGACTTGTTATCAACACTTCCCCCGGCCATAGGACATTCACACACAAAGACACAAAGTTTCAGGCTTTGGCTCTTGGCTGAGAAATTTATTTTCCAATTATTCTTTAGAAAAAAACAAGATATGCCTATTTTTTTTCCGGACTTCAATTTCACATTGGCAGTGAAGTCTTTCAATACAAACCACAATGTGAAATTGTGAAGTCCAAAAAAAAAAATAGCATACAGACGAGACCACGACTATTCTAAAGCTTGCCTTAAACTAGCCCGGTTACATTCTGGGTATAACCTGGCTAGTTTAAGGCAAGTTTAAGGCATTTCTGCATTGACTAATGACCCATAGGATTAACACAGCAGAGGTCCCTGAATGGGACTGCCAGGGACCCCCGCTGTTAATCTGATGGGCCATTAATCAATGCAGAAATGCTGGGTCTAGTTTAAGGCAAGTTTAAGGCATGTATCCAGCATGTACCTGGCGATTGACACTGGTTTGTATTAGAATAGTCGCAGTCTGCTGCATCTTGTTTTATCTTGAGGAGAGAATAATTATGAGGTTTAAACAAAACATTATATGATGCTTACTTTTCTTATTTAAACAAATGTAACATGTTTAAAATCAAAACTTTTTTATTTTTCAATGATGTTGCATTTTGCTATATAATTAGATTTTGCATGTGTAATTTATTTGGGTAAGCACCCCGGAAAAAAAAATATTAATTGTATTATCTCCCTTTTTTTTTCTTCTTGAGAAGGAGAGCATAATTGTGAGGTTTAAACAAAACTTTGTGATGCTTACTTTTCTTATTTTTAAATCACAACTTTTTTTATTTTCTCAATGATTTAGTATTTTGCTGTAATTTATTCGGGTAAGAAACCCCCAGAAAAAAAATATTAATTTTTTTTTGGGGGGCGGGGGGAGATTTCTATTCAATACCAACATTTTCAACTTTTGGTAGGCTTGGTATGCTTTTCATACTGTTTATGGAAATATTCCACACACAAACATGGTCTCTGGGAGTGATAACTTTTATTACATTTTAAAACCGTTCAAACAGTTTCTTGCTAATCCTTCACGCTATTAATTTAACAAAACAATTGTTACAGCTGAAAACAAGAATACATTTCACGTTCAAAGGGGCCTTTAATTCCATGGTGCTTAGCTGAGTCACCCGGTGTAAATGACCGTGGATTTCTTTTGTCATTGAGAGAGTGGAGCATTAGGCCAAACTATTGACTGTTATTATGCACATAGGACAATAAGCTTGGACTTCCCCCCCCTTCCAGTAGTGATGCCTCTCCAATGAAAGCAAAATACTGTAAATGGCTGTAGGATTAGTGTATTGCAGGCCTTGCCTGTTTAGCACTATTGACAGCCACACAAAACAAATAAACTATAACTTACCGTACCTGTAAACTATAATCATTTTTTTAAATAATAGGTAGTACACACATGTCGAATACAAATACTGTACATACTGTATATAATATATACAAAGGGGAGAGTAAGCACAGACATAAAATGGTTAACGTCCAATTACCTTTAATATAAGGCTAACATTTAAACAGGGTCTTGTCATTACCATACTTACCTGTACTATATTTACTGTACCTACCTTACTACAGTACCTTACTACATGTCAGTGGCATTCCCATTACGCTCTATGAGAATGGGCAAAACACGCTAATATAGTTAATAGTTGTTGTATTTTTGTACAGTCTGTATGTCTCTCCAGAAACTCTTTATTCCTTCTACTAATTAATCCTTGTTGGCCGGTATCACAACCTTTCTTAAATGATCCTTCAGCGCATGCCACACCAGTTCTATTAGGTTCAAATCTGGTGATCTTGAATGGTAGGGGGGGAAAATGATGAAATGGCAAATTTTAAAGATAATAACAGTTTAAAACAATGAGGAAAAGCTACTGTACACTGGAGCACTTACTCCAGTGCCATCTTAACCCAGTCGATCCTGCTCGCAAGAATATACGCATAGAGGTGCTATGTTTAGGGTCATTATCCTGGAAGAACCGGTCACCACTAGATAGGAAATCATGCCTAATGTATTTAACAATACGGGTGGCAATTTGCTCTTGGAAGAATACTTTATCCATGATTCCTGGATCAATAGAAGAAAAAAGGATTAATACTTTACATTATGGTACATTATACACTACTACAGTGCATAACGCTACAGCATGTGACTTTGTGCATTACTGTACATTACCTTCAAATATCACTATGCATCCTGGTCCACGTCTAGAGAGAGCACCCCAAACATGCATCTACAGTGGGTGCTTGGGCCGCGACTTCAGGGATAGGTGGTTTATTTTGCAGAATTCAAAAGTGACAAATCTCTCGAGCTACAGTTGTATCGTCCGTAAAGATGACATCCTGAAACTTCTCGCCACTTTCGATCCGTGCCTGGTCCACTTTTTTTTTAATCTTGTTGGCCTCCCTTATCATAGGATACACTCTGTAATGACAAGGAAGTATTTTATAAGGTATAATAAAACCACTATTTTACCTACTGTACAACACTTTACCTGTACTGCACTATGGTACAGTAATCATAAACCCTGTTCTGTCACTCTAGGAGCTACTGTACAGTGCACCACATTGGGTACTGCTCCATACGGTGCTGTAACAAGCAGCATTACACTTCCAAGAACAAAATTATTGCATTATACTGTACTTTATACAGTAAGGCACTTGACATGTCCATATTTCCATCCCAATTGTCTTCTCATCACCCTGATGCTGGTCTCAGATGCTATGATATTGTGACTCTTATCTAGAACGATCTTGACTGTTTCTGCACAGGGCTCATCATTAGCCTTGCTGATTTTTGTCAACCAGACGCCTTGCTGTCGTACAGTTTAAAGGAAAAGAGAACAATTTGTTAGGCCCCAAAATAATTCCAAACATATAAAAGAAAAATATATGATTCTTTTGCAATAAAAAAAGCTTTTAGAGTAATAATAGCAGCAAAAGAAAAAAAGAAATGTTATATTTTCTTCTAAAATTAGTTTAGTAATGTTTTGGCTCTAAAAGAATTGCAAAGAAAACAAGTAAACAAAAAAACTGCATTTTGATATGCAAGAAGCTTTTAGAGTAATACAGTAATTGCAGCAAGAAAATAAAAATACTTACTCTGTTGTGACTGGGAGACTCTGCTTTACATTTTTAGTCTGGCCATGGGCATGATAGCATACAGTGCTTTGTGCTAAATTGAGGCCCAAAGAAAGTAACCGAAGATCTGTACAACTCTGCCCTCTCTCATGCTAAACAAACCTACTTTTCATCACTAATCAACATACACAAGTCAAACCCACGCCGACTCTTTTCTGTCTTTGACTCTCCTCCTGCCTTTCTTGACTCTTTTTCCGCTGTCTCGGAGGAGGATGTGTCACTGCTGATTGTGACGATGGGGAGGATTTGGCCCGGGATTAAAGGGGTTACACCCCAATTGGCCTACTAAATGCAAATGGTCAGGAGAGCGACCAAATGGTTAGGAAGCTGGAGTGGGTTGTGAGCGTTATAACTCACACTTACAAACGCCTCTGATTCAGGAGGTCTGGGGCATTGGGTGTGAAATCTAACACCAGGTGACAAATGTCCACTACCCAGGGGTCCCTGCTTCAAAGAGATTTATTGATGGGGGCCAGGGGTGCGGTTACGCAAGGAGAGATCAGAATGAGTGACCTTATTAAATATAAGAATATTATGAGATGTCCTCGGCTGAACATGCTAAGAGTTACATATGTGTATTCGTGGGACCAAGCCCCAACTAACGAATACAGACACCTGAGGTTTAACAGATTCTAAGAGACATATATTAATATCTCTCTTGATTTTAGTATTACACGGTAATATTTAGTCTCATTGGGAGCGTCATGCGTGACGGAATGTATTAATATGTCTCGCGTGCCAGTACGTTAACTAAACTGAAGTTATGAAGTTATTTACAGTGTATATGGGATTTTGAATCTGTTCTGAAAACTGCAGACTCCCTCTGTTATGGTAATGAGCAGGAAGGACATCCTGCTAGAATTTACATAGCCTGGTGATCAAAGGCTAAATTTCCTAATTGTTTATGCTGGGCCCAGGAACTGACTAGTTTAAGTGTGATACTTCACACTAAACAATGGAAGCCCAAAATCTGCTCCAAAGACTTTTTCTAGCCTTTTCGGCATCTAGGGTTAAGAGATGAGTTTGACATGGTATTTAAGTCAGAGTCACCCCTTACTCAAATGTCCTTCATGTGTCTTCATGACCTGCCTGTCTTGCTGTGATGTCAACTGAAATATGGAAGAAATGGCCCATCCTGTATCCTGATGGCTTTCTTGTCATAATCTTTAAGTAAGTGTCTATATTTTGCCTGTTATTTGTATATCTTGTGTGTTCACCTTTATCAAGGAATAAATTATATTTTATCATATCTAAGTCTCGTACCAGTTCAACCCAGTTATATATATATATTTTTTGGTGTATTATTAATAGCCTGTCACAAAGCTCCCGTCACACTGATCTCCTCTTCTCCCTCTACCACCTGCCATCTTGATCCCATTCTCTCCCATCTCCTAAAACCTCTTGCTCCTGTAATCCCTACGCTCACACAGATTTTAACTCTTCCCTCTACTCTAGTACCTTTCCATCCTTCTTCAAGCATGCAACCGTTATACCATTACTCAAAAACAGCAAACTTGACCCTACCTATCCTTCTAACTACTGACCTGTCTCCCTAATGCCTTTTGCCTCCAAACTCCTTGAACGTCTTGTATTCTCTCGATTGCTACACTTTCTCAACACCTATTCTCTTCTAGACCCTCTACAATATGGCTTCTGCACTGCTCACTCGACTGAAACAGCCATCACTAAAATAACTGATGACCTCCATGCTGCCAAAGACAGAGGTAATTACACTCTGCTCATATTACTCGACCGCTTTGCAGCATTTGACACAGTGGACCACCCTCTTCTCCTTCACATTCTCCATACTCTTGGTATTCGGAACAAAGCTCTATACTGGCTCTCCTCTTACCTCTCCCATCGTACTTTCAGTGTCTCTTTTGCTAACACCTCATACTCCTCCTCCTCTTTCGATCTCTCTGTGGGGGTACCCCAGGGCTCAGTCCTGGGACAACTTCTCTTTCCTCTTTACACACTTTCTATGCTGACGACACACAAATTAACTTTTCAACCCCCGACCTTACACCTGCTGTACAGACAAGTTTCTGAATGTCTCTCTGTGATATCATCCTGGATGGCCCTCCACCGCCTTAAACGCAACGTGGCAAAAACAGAGCTCCTTATACTTCCTCCCAAACCTGGCCCTACTACAACCTTCCACATTACTGTTACAAGTACTATCATTCACCTAGTAGCCTAAGCACGCTGCCTAGGGGTCACACTCGACTCCTCTCTCACATTCTCCCCACACATTCAAAACGTAGCTAAAACCTGCCGCTTTTTCCTCCACAATATTACAAAGATATGCCCTTTCCTCTATTACTCGACTGCTAAAACTCTGACTCAGACCCTCATTCTCTCCCGTCTCGATTACTGTAACCTCCTGCTGTCCGGCCTTCCTGCCTCTCCCCTGCTCCCATACAATCTATCCTTAACGCTGCTGCCAGAATCACTCCACTCTTTCCTAAATCTGTCTCCGCGTCTCCCCTGCTGAAATCCCTCTCCTGGCTTCCTATCAAATCCCGCATCTCGCACTCAATTCTCCTCCTCACTTTTAAAGCTTTACACTCTTTTGCTCCTCCTTACATCTCAGCCCTAATTTCTCACTATACAGCATCCCGACTTTCGCATTCTGCTCAAAGATGTCTTCTCTCTATCCACTTTTGTATCTAAAGCCCTCTCCCACCTTAAACCTTTCTCACTGACTGCCCTGCACCTCTGGAATGCCCTTCCCATCAATACCCGACTAGCACCCTCTCTATCCATCTTTAAGACCCACCTTAAGACATACTTGCTTAGCGAAGCATATGAATAGCACCATGGCTAACACTATACACGATACATAAAGCTTGGCCCCTTGCAGACGCACTTACCAGAACACCCTCATACTGTTTCTGTATGTTACTCCTACCTACCAATTAGATTGTAAGCTCTTCAGAGCAGGGACTCCTCTTCCACAATGTTACTTTTATGTCTGAAGCACTTATTCCCATGATCTGTTATTTGTATTATTTGTTATTTATTTGATTGTCACGTGTATTACTGCTGTGAAACACTACAGTATGTACATTAATAGCGCTATTTAAATAAAGACATACTTTACATACATACATACATACAGAGGTTGTAGCCAAATCCCATGGCTATCATCTTTTCTGTGGCCCTAACAGGGGCGGGCCTAACAACAACCAGAAAGTGTCATCCTTGGGGAGGATACTGGCTGGGTCACATGCCCATGATGTCAGTATCGGACCTGCCCTGTTATGGGTCAGGGTTACAAGCCCTCTCCTGGGGGATACAAAAGCTGACACTCTCCCAGAAGTCAGGAGCTCTTCCCTCCCCCTGTGGAGTGGAAGCACTTACCCTTTATCCCATCAGGAGGTAAAGGAGCTGAGAAGGGGCCTGAAGTGCCTCAAGCCCTGGGGGTACTACTTCAGGGAATGTGCCTGTTATGACTACGTGTAAGCTGCTAATAAAGTCACGGTTGAATACATCAGTTGTGGCTACTTGACTGGGCCACTACCTGAGTTGCCAGTGTGGACCATCCTGGCTGCACCAGGATCCTCACCGGCTGGAGGCACTGAGCCATAACGATTGTCACGGGAGACCAGGTATTTACACCTTTTAAACCGGGATCATAACATTGAGCAAAACAAAGAGGTAAAATAAATTGTGATTTACCAGGGCTATATGCCTTGTTTGTTTTATTAGTACGTCTAGGGAGGTGACTAGTTGCCAGAATGGCTCATATTCATCCCAGGATGCGGACACTTCACCCACCCATCCTGCTCTAATGGCTTTCACACTTCTGGGGGCAAGTGTTGCTTTCAAGTCCGGACCTAGCCCAGACCTGCTGGCACCAACTTGGTAGCCATTTGGTCTCTCAGGTTCCCGGGCTTGAAAATTCCCCGCTCATGTTACAGTGCACAAAGCATTATACATTTTAAACATACCCGTTTAATAAAATATACTTTTACACTGTGTCTTGTGTCTTGCTAAAAATGTCTAAGTCCTTCTTTGGTGTCAGGGATAGAATAAGAATATATACTCTCTATTCTCACTCGCCATATCCCGGCCACTTATCCTATAGCTGGAGCACCCCCTGCACCCCCTGAACCCCTATACCAGGGTCAGGCTGACATGGGCATGGACTGGGCATCCTCCTCTGTACTAGGGACCCCTGTACCGGTCTGGGGATACCTTGACCCCCTATGCCCCTTTTAACTTTCTGGTCTGTGCTGAAGCAGGGACTCCTGGCGGTGTGCTGCAAGAACGTTTTTAGGGGTAGGAATTTGACCGGAGCATTGTGCTTCCACGTATCTGAGAATCTTACCTGATTCCCGGATACACTTTTGGGGTGTCCAGTAACTCGGGGACCCCGCTACATATCCACAATGTGTAAAGATTTTCTCCGCAAACCCAACCTGAACCTCATAGCCTGGCAATTCCAGCTTACTGGCACTCCTGGAAAGGCAAAAACATCAAAAAAAATCTTTATTGTCGCATATTTTACATATAGTCACAGCAGTACATAAACAGTCAGGTCCAAGAGCTGACACTCTAGGACCCCAAAACATGAATCAGGGGCAACCAAGGGGCTTGACCTTTATTAGTGAGCCTGGTTACCCCTCACCATCACACCTACATACCGTTTAAAGTATCTACAATAAGGGGGAGTACATGAATCCCTCATTTAATCCGATAGGTGACAAAGTGCAAAGTGTGTAAATCCACCCCCATTCTCTTTCCAATAACTTTCTATCCAATCCCCTTTACTTGGACCTAATGGTAGATGCTCAATTCCAATAAAGTTCTACGAGTTCATATTCCCATGATGTAATTCCACCACGTTCCGACCGGTGTGTATCTTTGGAGTTGCGGACTGACCCTAGGTGTTCCAGTTCTCAAATTTTGAAGGGTCTGAAAGTTTTCCGACAAAGTTTTCCACAGCTGCAGATTTATTTATTTATAAAATGTGTTACCAGGAAGTAATACAGTGAGAGTTACCTCTCGTTCTCACGCATGTCCTGGGCACAGAGTTAAAATGACAAATAATACATGGTTACAAATACATAGTTACATAAGTGAACAGGGTATACATTATATACAATACATTGCGTGCACAGTTACAGATAATATATATTATAGGCGTATGTAACAGTTGACAGTAATAATATATATATAGGCGGATGTAACAGGTACAGATAATATATATATAGGCGTACTGTATGTAACTGTTACAGATAATATATATTATAGCGCTATAACGTAACAGATAATATATATTATAGGCGTATTATAACAGTTACAGATAATATATATTATAGACGTATGTAACAGTACAGATAATATAATTATGGGGTATGTAACAGTTCAGATAATATATATTATAGGCGTATGTAACAGTTACAGATTATATATTATAGGCGTATGTAACAGTTACAAGATAATATTATATATAGGCGTATGTAACAGTACAATAATAATATTATAGGGCGTATGTACAGTTACAGGATCAATATATATTATAGGCGTATGTAACAGTTACAGATAATATATATTATGAGCGTATGAAACAGTTACATACCAGGTTAAAATGTGAGACAGCTTTAGTTTTGAAAGAACTTAGACTGGTGGCAGCTGTGAGAGTCTCTGGGAGACTGTTCCAGTTTTGGGGTGCACGGTAAGAGGAGGAGGAACGGCCGGATACTTTGCTGAACCTTGGGACCATGAACAGTCTTTTGGAGTCTGATCTCAGGTGATAGGTGCTACATGTGGTAGGGGTGAGGAGCTTGTTCAGGTAGCTGGGTAGCTTGCCCAGAAAGTATTTGAGCAAGACAGGAAAGATGAACTTTGCGCCTAGAATCAAGTGATGACCAATCTAGTTTTTTGAGTATTTCGCAGAGAAATGTGTTGTATTTGCATTGGAGAACAAAACGGCATATTGAATTGTAGAGGGTGTCAAGTTTGCTAAGGTGGGTTTGAGGAGCCGAGCCATATACTATGTCTCCATAGTCAATAATTGGCATCAGCATCTGCTGTGCGATACGCTTTCTGACCAGCAGACTTAGGCTTCGGCCAAGCTTCCCGCTGGCGTGCTGAGGCGCGCTGAGGCTCAGGGAAAGCGGGTGCTTTCCCTGGCCTTGCGGGTGCTTTCCCTGTGCGCCGTCAGGGGGCGGGCCACTGACGTCACGGAACTGGTTCGCCCTCATTGGGCGAACCGCTCACGTGACCGGCCCTGCACGCCGGCAAGCGGGGAAATTTTACATTTCCCTAAGACCTACGCTTCCGCGCGCTTGCGGAAGCGTAGGCGAGCCCCTACTAAAGCCGCTCTAATTGCGGCTGTAGGGGCTCAGTGCTGAGCGGGAGCGCGCCTCCGATAGCAAGCAGGTAACATGGCCGAGGCCTTAGGGAGGATTTGTTCCTGTAAAGTACCCCTAGTTTGGCATAGGTCTTGGTTGTCAGGGTATCAATGTGCATCCCGAATGTTAAGTGGGAGTCAAACCATAAGCCCAGGTATTTAAAACTAGTGACAAGTGTTAGGGTGGTGCACCATCACCCCCTTCCCCCCACAGCCAACCAGCCATCCTGCCACCACCACCTCTCCCTTACATTGGGCTAGCAGCGCTGCACCCGCATCGCCCCCCCCCCCCCCCCCCCGCCCCCCCCCCCCCCCCCCCCGCGGCACAGGCCCCCATAGCACTGCCCCCCCCCCTTCCCATGCAGGGACTAGGCTGTTCAGCCACCCCACGCAGTCACCGTCCCATACAGCACTGGGCTGTCCCGACACCCCCCCCCCCAGTCTGATCCTCGTTCTGCCTTCCAGAATGTTTTTCGCCCGCCGTCTGTTCTGCTTGATCGGTAACCGCCTTTTTTTTTCAGACAGACACGAGGTGAGGTGTGTTTATATTTTCATCTCTGATTTTTATATTAACCGTTTTCGTTCGCAGCTCGGACAAAAAAACTTTTCACTATCGTACCCAGACTACACATTGCTTTTCATGCACATAAACTCTTAATAACTAAGATCTGATCCGGTGAACTGTGCTTAACACGCTCACCCTTCGTCCTCCATCTGGGGCATATACAAATATTCGTGGTTCGTACCATATAAAGAATCAAAATTGTTCACTTCTTTGGCAAATCCCTAAAGGGGTATACAGAACATTTCCAGAATTGGTGAAAAGGTTGTTTTCCTGATTCCTACATATTGCCCTATTTGTGGTGTGTTTGTCGGGCATTCACATGTACACAAAAACAATCTGGAAAACTGAGATTTAAACAACATTATGTGATTCCTACTTTTCTTTATTATTAAAACAAATGTAACGGTTAAATCACAATTTTTTTTATTTGTCTCTGATGTTACTTTTGCTATAGTATAGACTTTTGCATGTGTAATTTATTCGGGTAGAACCCCGGGAAAAAAATATAATGAATTTTTTTTGGGGGGGGAGGGGGGAGATTTTCTCGTTCAATCCCAACATTCTCACCTTTTGGTGAGGCTCGTGAATGTTTTTCATACTGGTTATATATGGAAATATTCCACACCAACAAACTCGGCTTTTGGAGATGGATAACTTTTATTACATTGTCTAACAGTTCTGTAAGCATCAGATCGGGAAGGTCACACTGGCCATCGGTGCACTCCCCCACTCACAAGGGCTCACCTGCCGTACGCTTCCCGCCTTCCCCGCTTCCGCCTCCCCGCTTCCGCTGCTGGTGGGAAGGGTCCCGCTGGAACCACCCGGCAAACACTCGCGTTTGCGCCCCCAGCTCCGAGCTTAATTCCTCGCCTCTGGCTGCTTTTGCATTTTCACACTGATGTCGGGGTTGTGTGGTCATGCACACGCAGTGCACGATCGGTGGCACACATATCCACCTCCTCGACCTTGTCAGTATCCTCAATCCCACCTGGATCCCCTGCTCCAAATCTCCAACCAGTTCCCCTTCGCTTCTGACGACCTCCACTCGGCGGTTTCTCATTGGTCTCTCTCCCCTACTTATGCTCAGCTGGCCCCACTAGCAAATTGGCTGAGCATAATCCTGATTTCCTTTGTGTTCATTGCTTCCTATCCGACAGACGTCTTGGGTCTGTTTTCTCTTGTTCCGCAGTTCTCTGTTATTGACCCCAGGCTATCTTTTTTGGACTCCCGCTCTTTCTGTACTCCCTGAGCAAACCCCGGGCCATCTATACAATCGCCCTCTCCACCCCCCTGCCTCAAGCACCTGTACAACGGAACATTTCTTCTCTCCCGGCCTCAACCCGGACCCCTCTTAATAGTACCATACAAACGATCCGTACATTTCCAACCCATACCCCGGCAGTATATCAACTATCCATTACCTCTCAACCCAGACCCTGCTACCTTGACCAAACTCCACTCCAAACACACCCACGGCACTTTGGGTGTGTTTGTATCCACCCTCGGCCCGTCGGTCACACCGTTGTTTGTGTGAGCACATTGTGACAGTTTTCAAACATTTCTTTCTAATCCTTCACACTCAATCCCGTGTATTAGACCAAGACGACCAATGAAGTTGCACCTTTCTCCCCCTGACCCGCACAAAGGCATAGGAAAAGGCATTTGACCTTGTATCACCACTTCCCCCGGCCATAGGACATTCACACACAAAGACAACAAAGTTCAGGCTTTGGCTCTTGGCTGAGAAATTTATTTTTCCATGTATTCTTTAGAAAAAAAACAAGATATGCCTATTTTTTTTTTCCCCGGACTTCAATTTCACAATTGGCGTGAAGTTCTTTAATACCAACCCCATGTGAAATTGTGAATCGCAAAAAAAAAAATAGCATACAGACGAGACCACGATTTCTACGCGTGCCTTAACAGCCTCGGTTACCTTCTGGTTAAGCCTGGCTAGTTTAAGGCCAGTTTAAGGCATTTCCTATAGGCGTCTGCATTGACTATGACCATAGGATTACCAGCAGAGGTCCCTGAATGGGACTGTACATTTACCCCGCTGTAATCTGATGGCCCTTAAATCCATGCCGAATATGCTGGGTCCTAGTTTAAGGCAATGTTTAAGGCATGTATCCAGCATGTAACCTGGCGATTGACAACTGGTTTGTATTAGAAATAGTCGCAGTCTGTCTGTCAAATCTTGTTTTAATCTTGAAGGAGAGACTAATTATGAGGTTTAAAACAAAACATTATATGGATGCTTACTGACTTTTCTTATTTAAAAGACAAATGTAACATGTTTAAAGAATCAAAACTTCTTTATTTTTCATGAGTGTTGTGCATTATTGCTATATATTAATTTTGCATTTGTAATTTATTTGGGTCAGCACCCCGGAAAAAAAAATATTGATGTAATTATCTCACCTTTTTTTTCTTCTTGAGAAGGAGAGCATAATTGTGAGGTGTTAAACAAAACGGTTGTGATGCTTACTTTTCTTATTTTTTTTAAATCACACGCACTTTTTTTTAATTTCTCAAGGATTTAGTTAGTATTTTGGCGTAATTTAATTCGGGTAGAAACCACACCCCAGAACAAAAAAATTTAATTTTTTTTTGGGGGCGGGGGGAGTTTCTCTTCCTACCAACATTTTCACTTTGGTATGCTTGGTATCTTTTCATACTGTTTATGGAAATATTCCACACACAACCATGGTCTCTTTCTGGTAGTGATAACTTTTTATTACTTTTAAACCGTTCAAACAGTTTCTTGCTAATCCTTCACGCTATTAAATTTAACAACACACAATGTGTTACAGCTGAAAACGAGACATACATTTCACGTTCAAGGGGCCTTGAATTCCATGGTGCTTAGGCTGAGGTCACCCGGTGTAATGACCGTGGATTTCTTTTATTGGCATTTAGAGAGTTGGAGCATTAGGCCACACGTATTGACTGGTATTATGCACCTAGGACAAAGCTTGGACTTCCTTTTCCCCCCCCTTCCAGTAGTGATGCCTCTCCAATGAAAGCAGAATATCTGTAAATGGCTGTAGGATTAGTGTATTTGCAGGCCTTTCCTGTTGTTAGCACTATTGACAGCACACAAAAACAACTAAACTATCCTTTACCGTACCTGTAAACTATAATCATGTTTTTTAAATAATAGGTAGTATCAAGACCATGGTCCGAGAAGATGACGAAATCCTGTACATACTGTCATATAATATATACACGGGGAGCAGTAAGCCCCAAGACTAAAATGGGTAACGTCCAATTACCTTTAATATAAGGCTCAGACGATTTTAAACAGGTCTTTGTACATTACAATAGGAGGCTTCCATAACGTTACCGTACTATATTTTACTGTACCTCCCTTTACTACAGTACCTTACCTACATGTCCGTCATTCCCATTACGTCTCTAGAGAATTGGCAAAACCCTCTAATATAGTTAATATTTGTTTGTAATTTTTTTACAGGTCCATTAATGTCCTATCTCTCCATAAATCCTTTATTTATCCTCTACTAATTAATCCTTGTGTGGCACGGGTATCGACAGCACATTGTCTTAAATGATCCTTTTCAACAGCGCATTCCACAAACCAGTTTCTATTAGGTTCAAATCTGGTGATCGTGAATGGTAGGGGTAGGTAAAATGATGAAATGGCAAAATTTTCAAAGATAATACCATTTTAAAACATGCGGAAAAGCTACTGTTACACTGAAGCACTACTACAATCCAGTGCGAACTCTTTAACCCCAGTTCGATTCCTGCTCGCAGAAGATACCATAGAGGTGCTAATGTTTAGGGGGTCGATTAAATCCTTGAAGAACCGTTCACCAGCTAGATTGGGAATCATGCCTAATGTATTAACAATACGGGGTGGCCATAATTCTGCTCTTGGAAGAATACTTTTATCCTGTTCCTTGGATCACTAGTAAGAAAAAGGATTAATACTTTACTTATGGTCATTATACACGACTAACAGTGCTAACTCTACCAGCATGTGCTTTGTGCCTTACTCGCTACATGTCCCCCTGTTCAAATATCACTATGCATGCCTGGTCCCTACGTCTAGAGAGGATCACCCGCCAACAATGATCTACAGTTGGTGCTTTGTGGTGCCGCGATCTTCAGGGGATATGGTTTTTTTATTTTCAGAATTCAAAAGTGCCAATCTCTCCTCTGTCTACAGGTTGTCAATCGCCGTAAGGGAGATCATCCTGAACGTCTCCAGGCTTCTCGCACTTTTGTCGTCCGTGCCGGTCCACTTTTGATTGTTAGATCTTTGTTGGCCGCCCTTATCTAGATACAACTCTGAATGACAGGAGCGTATTTTATAAAGGTATAAAAAACCACTAGTTTTACCTCTGTACAACACTTTACCTGTACTGCACTAATGGTACAGTAAATCATATAACCCCTGTTGCTTGTCAACCTATGAGCTACTACTGTACAGTAGCACCACATGGGGGTGTAACTCATGCTATGCTCCATACGGTTTGACTGGTAACCACAGCCATTACACTGCGCAATCAACAAAATTATTTTGCTTATCACTGTACTATTATACAGTAAGGCACTTGACATGGTCCATATTTCCATCCAATTTGTCTTCCTCATTCTCAATCACACCCTTATGCTGGTCCAGAGCTATGATATTGTACTCTTAATCTAGAACGATCTTGAACTGTTCTGTTTTCTCTTCTGCACAGGGGCTCATCATGAGCCTTCTGATTTGTGGTCCAACCGAAAACGCCCTTCTGTCGTAACATTTTAAACGGAAAAGAGAACATTTGTTAGACTGTCCGTCCTAAATAATTCCAAACATATAAAGAAGACATATATGTTCTTTGCAATAAAAAAAAATCTTGTTAGGATCTAATATAATATAGCGCAAAAGAAAAAGAAATGGTTATTTTTCTTCTAAAAATATTAGTTTAGAACTGATATTTGGCTCTGAAAGAATTGCACAGAACACAAGTAACAAAAAACTGCATTTTGATATGCAAGAAGCTTTTAGATTAATCCAGTATTGCAGCAATAAAATACAAATACTTACCTCTGTTGTGAACTGGGAGACCTGCTTTACTTTTTAGAGTCTGGCCATGGGGCATGATAGCATCAGTGCTTTGTGCTAAATTGAGGCCCAAAGAAGGACCGAGATCTGTAACAACGCTGCCCTCTCTCATGCTAAACCACACCTACTTTTTCAATCACTACTCAACATACAACAAGTCAACAAACCCACGCCGACTCTTTTCTGTCTTTGACGCTCCTCCTCTCCTTTCTTGACATCTTTTGTCCCCTGTCTCGGCGGAGATGTGTCACTGAGCTGCTATTGTGACGATTGGAGGATTGGCCACCGGGATTCAGGTGGTTCACACCCCAAATTGTGCCTACTAACATGCACAATGGTCAGGAGAGCGACCCAATATGGTTTATGGAAGCTGGGTGGGTTTGTGGCGTTACACTCAACTTACAAACGACCTCTGATTCAGGAAGGGTCCTGGGGCATTGGGATGTGAAATCTAACACCAAGGTGACAAATGTCCACTACCCAGGGGTCCTGCTTCAAAGAGATTTATTGATGGGGGCCAGGGGTGGCGGTTACGCAAGGAGAGATCAGAATGAGTGACCTTATTAAATATAAAATATTATGAGATGTCCTCGGGCTGAACATGCTAAGAGTTACATATGTGTATTGCGTGGGGACCAAGCCCCACTAACGAATACAGACACCTGAGGTTTAACAGATTCTAAGAGACATATATAATATCTCTCTTGATTTTAGTATTACACGGTAAGATTGAGAGAGCTTGTCTCGTTCTCTTTTTCTCGCTGCCTTGACGTTTTTTGTACTTCCTTCCAGTAGTCGTTAACGTACTAATCTTTTATCTTACAGTGTTTATGGGATTTTGAATCAATGTTCTGAAAACTGCAGACTCCCTCTGTTATGGTAATGAGCAGGAAGGACATCGCTGCAGAATTTACATAGCCTGTGATCAAAGGCTAAGTTTCCTAATTGTTATGCTGGGCCCAGGAACTGACTAGTTTAAGTGTGATACTTCACACTAAAACAATGGAAGCCCAAAATCTGCTCCAAAGACTTTTTCTAGCCTTTTCGGCATCTAGGGTTAAGAGAGGTTTGACATGGTATTTAAGTCAGAGTCAACCCCTTCTCTCAAATGTCCTCATGAGTCTTCATGCACCGCTGTCTTGCTTGATGTCAACTGAAATATGGAAGAAATGGCCCATCTGTATCCTGATGGCTTTTCTTGTCATAATCTTTAAGTAAGTGTCTATATTTGCCTGTTATTTGTATTCTTGTTGTTCACCTTTATCAAGGAATAATTATATTTTACATATCTAAGTCTAGTACCAGTTCAACCCAGTTATATATATATATTTTTTGGTGTATTATTAATAGCCTGTCACAAAGCTCCCGTCACACTGATCTCCTTTCTCCCTCTACCACTGCCATCTTGATCCCATCTCTCCCATCTCCTAAAACCCTCTTGCTCCTGTATCCCTACGCTCACACAGATTTTATAACTCTTCCTCTACTCTAGTACCTTTCCAATCCTTCTTCAGCTGCAACCGTTATACCATTACATCAAAAACAGCAAATTGACCCCCCTATCATCCTTCTAACTACTGTACCTGCTCCTAATGCCTTTTGCCTCCAAACTCTTGAACTCTTGTATTCTCTCGATTTGCTACACTTTCTCAACACCTATTCTCTTCTAGACCCTCTACAATATGGCTTCTGCACTGCTCACTCGACTGAAACAGCCATCACTAAAATAACTGATGACCTCCATGCTGCCAAAGACAGAGGTAATTACACTCTGCTCATATTACTCGACCGCTTTGCAGCATTTGACACAGTGGACCACCCTCTTCTCCTCTTCACATTCTCCATACTCTTGGTAATTCGAACAAAGCTCTATACTGGCTCTCCTCTACTTACCTCTCCCATCGTACTTTCAGTGTCTCTTTTGCTACACCCTCATACTCTCCTCTCTCTCTCCTCTTTCGATCTCTCTGTGGGGGTACCCCAGGGCTCATCTCTGGGACAACTTCTCTTTCTTTCCTCTTTACACACGCCCAATTCATTGCACACACATATTTTTCAACCCCGACCTTACACCCTCTGTACAGCAATTTCTAATGTCTCTCTTTTATCATCCTCCCCTCCACCGCCTTACGCAACGTGGCAAAACAGAGCTCCTTATACTTCCCTCCAAACCTGGCCCTACTACAACCTTCCACATTACTTTTACAAGTACTATCATTCACTAGTACCTAAGCACGCTGGCCTGAGGTCACACTCGTCACTCCTCTCTCACATTCTCCCCACACATTCAAGAACGTGCCTAACCTTTCCTCTTTTCCTACTATATCGCCCTTTACGATATGCCTTTCCGTCTCCCTATTACTCTCCTCTGCTAATCTCTGATCAGACCCTCATTCTCTCCCTCGTCTCGACTTAATCGCTCCCCCTCCTGCTTGCCTTCCTTGCCTCCATCTCCCCTGCTCCCATACAATCTATCTACGCGCTGCGCCAGAATCACTCCACTCTTTCCTAAATCTGTCTCCGCGTCTCCCCTGCTGAAATCCCTCTCCTGGCTTCCTATCAAATCCCGCATCTCGCACTCAATTCTCCTCCTCACTTTTAAAGCTTTACACTCTTTTGCTCCCCTTCATCTCAGCCCTAATTTCTCACTATACAGCATCCCGACTTCGCATTCTGCTCAAAGATGTCTTCTCTCTATCCACTTTTGTATCTAAAGCCCTCTCCCACCTTAAACCTTTCCTCACTCGGCCCTGCACCTCTGGAATGCCCTCCCATCAATACCCGACTAAGCACCCTCTCTATCCATCTTTAGACCCACCTTAAGACATACTTGCTAGCGAAGCATATGAATAGCACCATGGCTAACACTATACACGAACATAAAGCTGGCCCCTTGCAGACGCACTACCAGAACACCCTCATACTGTTTCTGTATGTTACTCCTACCTACCAATTAGATTGTAAGCTCTTCAGACAGGGATCCTCTTCCACATGTTACTTTTATGTCTGAAGCACTTATTCCCATGATCTGTTATTTGTATTTTTGTTATTTATTTGATTGTCACGTGTATTACTTGCTGTGAAACACTACGTATGTACATTAATTAGCGCATTTAATAAAGACATACTTTACATACATACATACATACAGAGGTTGTAGCCAAATCCATGGCTATCATCTTTTCTGTTGGCCCTAAACGGGGCGGGCCTAACAACAACCAGAAAGTGTCATCCTTGGGAGGATCCTGGCTGGGTCCAAATGCCCATGATGTCAGTATCGGACCTGCCCTTGTTATGGGTCAGGGTTACAAGCCCTCTCCTGGGGGATCAAAAGCTGACACTCTCCCAGAAGTCAGGAGCTCTTCCCTCCCCCTGTGGAGTGGAAGCACTTACCCTTTATCCCATCAGGAGGTAAAGGAGCTGAGAGGGGCCTGAATGCCGCCTCAAGCCCTGGGGGTATACTTCAGGATGTGCCTGTTATGACTACGTGTAAGCTGCTATAAGTCACGGTTGAATACATCGTTGTGGCTACTTGACTGGCCACTACCTGAGTTGCCAGTGTGGACCATCCTGGCTGCACCAGGATCCTCCACGGGCTGGAGGCACTGAGCCATAACGATTGTCACGGGAGACCAGGTATTTACCCCTTTTATAAACCGGGATCATAACATTGAGCAAACAAAGAGGTAAAATAAATTGTTATTTACCAGGGCTATCTGCCTTGTTTGTTTTATTATACGTCTAGGAGTGTGACTAGTTGCAGAATGGCTCATATTCATCCCAGGATGCGGGACACTCACCCACCCATCCTGCTAATGCTTTCACACTTCTGGGGCAATTGTTGCTTCAAGTCCGGACCTAGCCCAGACCTGCTGGCCACAACTTGGTAGCCATTTGGTTCTCGAGTTCCCGGGCTTGAAAATTCCCCGCTCATGTTACAGTGCACAAAGCATTATCATTTTAAACATACCCGTTTTTAAAATATACTTTTACACTGTGTCTTGTGTCTTGCTAAAAATGGTCTAAGTCCTTCTTTGGTGTCAGGGATAGAATAAGAATATATACTCTCATACTTCTCACTCTACCGCCATATCCCGCCACTTATCCTATGCTGGAGCACCCCCTGCACCCCCTGAACCCCTATACCAGGGTCAGGCTGACATGGGCATGGACTGGGCATCCTCCTCTGTACTAGGGACCCCTGTACCGGTCTGGGATACCTGACCCCCTATGCCCCTTTTACTTTCTGGTCTGTGCTGAAGCAGGACTTCCTGGCGGTGTGCTGCAGAACGTTTTTAGGGTAGGAATTTGACCGGAGCATTGTGCTTCCACGTATCTGAGAATCTTACCTGATTCCCGGATACACTTTTGGGGTGTCCAGTAACTCGGGGACCCCCTACATATCCCACAATGTGTAAAGTTATTTCTCTCGCAAAACCCAACCTGAACCTCATAGCCTGGCAATTCCAGCTTACTTGGCACTCCTTGAAAGGCAAAAACATCAAAAAAAATCTTTTATGTGCGCATATTTTACATATAGTCACAGCAGTACATAAACAGTCAGGTCCAAGAGCTGGACACTCTAGGACCCCAAAACATGAATCATGGGCAACCAGGGCTTGACCTTTATTAGTGAGCCGGTTACCCTCACCATCACACCACATACCGTTTAAATTATCTACAATAAGGGGGAGTACATGAATCCCTCATTTAATCCGATAGGTACAAAGTGCAAAGTGTGTAAATCCACCCCCATTCTCTTTCCAATAACTTTCTATCCAATCCCCTTTACTTGGACCTAATGGTAGATGCTCAATTCCATAAAGTTCTACGAGTTCATATTCCCATGATGTAATTCCACCACGTTCCGACCGGTGTGTATCTTTGGAGTTGCGGACTGACCCTAGGTGTTCAGTTCTCAAATTTTGAAGGGTCTGAAAGTTTTCCGACAAAGTTTTCCCACAGCTGCAGATTTATTTATTTATAAAATGTGTTACCACAGGAAGTTACAGTGAGAGTTACCTCTCGTTCTCACGCAGTGTCCTGGGCACAGAGGTAAAAAATGACAATAATACATGGTTACAAATACATAGTTTACATAAGTGAACAGGGTATACATTATATACAATACATTGCGTGCACAGTTACAGATAATATATATTATAGGGCGTAATGTAACAGTTACAGATTATATTAATAGCGTATTAAGTTCAGTATATCTATGATAGGCGTATGTAACAGTCAGATAATATATATTATAGGCGGATGTAACAGTTACAGATAATATATATTATGGCGTACTGTATTGTAAACTGTTACAGATAATATATATTATATAGGTATAACGTTACAGATAATATAATTTAGGCGTATAACAGTACAGATAATATATATATTATAGACGTATGTAACAGTTACAGATAATATACATTATGGGCGTATGTAACAGTTCAGATAATATATATTATACGTATGTAACATTCAGATCATATATATTATAGGCGTATGTAACGTTACAGATAATATATATTAAGGCGTATGTAACAGTTACAGATTATATATTATAGGCGTATTAACAGTTACAGATAATATATATATAGGCGTATGTAACAGTACAGATAATAATATTATGGAGCGTGAAACAGTTACATACCAGTTTAAATGGAGACACTTTAGTTTTGAAAGACTTAGACTGGTGGCAGCTGTGGTAGTCTCTGGGAGACTGTTCCAGTTTTGGGGTGCACGGTAAGAGGAGGAGGAACGGCGGATACTTTGCTGAACCTTGGGACCATGAACAGTCTTTTGGGAGTCTGATCTCAGGTGATAGGTGCTACATTGTAGGGGGGTAGGATGTGTTCAGTTACTGGGTAGCTTGCCCAGAAAGTATTTGAGCAAGACAGGAAAGATGAACTTTGCGCCTAGAATCAAGTGATGACCAATCTAGTTTTTTGAGTATTTTCGCAGAGAAAGTGTTGTATTTGCATTGAGAACAAAAACGGCATATTGAATTGTAGAGGGTGTCAAGTTTGCTAAGGTGGGTTTTGAGGAGCCGAGCCATATACTATGTCTCCATAGTCAATAATTGGCATCAGCATCTGCTGTGCGATACGCTTTCTGACCAGCAGACTTAGGCTTCGGCCAAGCCCCGCTGGCGTGCTGAGGCGCGCTGAGGCTCAGGGAAAGCGGGTGCTTTCCCTGGCCTTGCGGGTGCTTTCCTGTGCGCCGTCAGGGGGCGGGCCACTGACGTCACGGAACTGGTTCGCCCTCATTGGGCGAACCGCTCACGTGACCGGCCCTGCACGCCGGCAAAGCGGGGAAATTTACATTTCCCTAAGACCTACTCGCTTCCGCGCGCTTGCGGAAGCGTAGGCGAGCCCCTACTAAAGCCGCTCTAATTGCGGCTGTAGGGGCTCAGTGCTGAGCGGGAGCGCGCCTCCGATAGCAAACAGGTAACATGGCCGAGGCCTTAGGGAGGATTTGTTCCTGTAAAGTACCCCTAGTTTGGCATAGGTCTTGGTTGTCAGGGATCAATGTGCATCCCGAATGTTAAGTGGGAGTCAAACCATAAGCCCCGGTCATNNNTAAAACTAGTGACAAGTGTTAGGGTGGTGTTAGCGTTGGTTCTAATCAGGAGCTCAGTCACTGGAAGCTTTACAAATTTAGTCTTGGTCCCAAATACCATTGTTACAGTCTTGTCAGTGTTTAAAAACAGTTTGTTTTGGGAAATCCAGTTTTCGAGTCTCAAAAAGTCAGACTGAAGTATGTGTTGAAGGTCGGAGAGGCTATAGCTGTGTGCATATAGGATTGTGTCATCTGCATACATGTGTATTGAGGCTTCCTTACAAGCTGTGGGAAGATCATTGATGAACACTGAGAAGAGTAGGGGCCCCAGAACAGAGCCTTGCGGGACACCACAGGTGATATCCAGGGGGTTGGAGTTAGAGCCTGAGATGGACACATGTTGGGATCTACCAGATAGGTAAGAATGAAACCAGTTTAAAGCATGCTTCCCTATTCCAGAGCTCTGGAGTTTGTTAAGCAGGATAACATGATCAACAGTATCAAAAGCCTTTGCAAAATCTAGGAATATTGCACCAGTGAGTTGTCCCCGTTCCATTCCACACTGGATTTCATTGCAAACTTTTAGCAGGGTAGTTACCATGGAGTGTTTGGGGCGAAAGTCAGATTGGAATTGGCTAGGGAAATTTGTCTTGGTATAGTAATCGCATAATTGGGAGTGGACACATTTTTCCATGACTTTGGATAGGATTGGGAGAAGAGAGATTGGCCTGTAGTTTGAGGCAGTGTTTTTGTCCCGACTTTTGAAGATTGGGACAACTCTGGCAGTTTTCCATGTCTTAGGGATATGGCCTGCAGACAGAATAGAGTTGACTATGGAAGCAATTGGTTTGGCAATTGCTGGGGCACCAAGTCTTAGGAACTTAGATTGCAGTAAGTCATGTCCACATTGGCTGCTTAGTTTTAATTTGAGGAGCGCTTGTGTAATCTCCTCTTTGGATACTACTGTAGGACAAATTGAAAATTGTGGGCAGTGTTGGGAGGGGGTGGGGCTATGTGTGTACTCCCAGGATGAGATACAGATTTGTGGTTTGGGCTGCGTTTCGCTAATAAGTTAGTAGCACACCCCACAAAGTAATCATTGAATGCTTTTTCAATGTCAGTGGGAGTTGTCAGAGTAATATCCCCCTTAGTGATATTACTTGGTTGTTGATGGTTAGGAGGCTGGAATATATTGTTGATAACCTGCCAGAAGTTAGCTGGGTTTGATGTATTCTGGAGGAGATTGTCAGAGTAATATTGGGCTTTTGCATGCCTTGTTTGCCTTGTGCACATGTCCCGCAGGCATCTGGTGGAGATTGTCAGAGTAATATTGTGCTTTTGCGTGCCTTGTTTGCCTTGTGCACATGTTCCTCATGCATCTGTAGTGATTGAGATCCTTGGTAGTGCCAGTTACTTTGTAGCTTTTCCACAAGGCATCCCTGAACTGGTAGAGTGCTATAAGGTCAGGTGTTACCCATGGAAGGTGGGCCCCCCCGTACCCTTATTCTGCGTAGTGGAGCATGGGTATCGCAGAGTTTTAAGAACTCGGATTGGAAATAGTCGAGCGCAGAATCGGGGTCGGGAATTAAATCGATTCTGTGCCATGGGCAGTTGGTAAGGTCATCCAGAAACTGCTGTGGGTTAAAGTTTCTGAATGTTCTAGTGAGGGGAACTTTAGGGCTTGAATGGGGCGGTGTAATTTTCCTTACACAGTACACTATTGCACGGTACCAGACGATAACATGGACCAACCCAGTTGTAGTGCAAATATTATAAAAGCAGGACTTACCGCCCAACTTGCACAGAAGATGGCCTTCTTTTTCAAAGGGTATTAACCCTTCACAGACGACCACCTGTTATCAGCCGTCGCGACCAAAGGGGATTTCTCTCCTCTTTTTAACCAACACTGTGTATATCTAGCACCTGCGCTGATATGTTATAAAATTCAAACTGTATTATTTGGATATTGACTGTCTATCCTTGAGACTCCAGTGTGTTTGCATAAGGCTACTATTTAGGTACAGTAGATAACGAAAAAAGAGGATCCCTCTAATGCGTGCACTCTACCTCTTGATCAGAACTATGATATTATTTTGTATTTTTCTAAAAGAGATGAATGTTCAGCTCCACCAATATATATTTTATTTTGCACAAAAAAGTTAATAAAACCTATTTTCAAACAGCATGACTGAATAGACCTATAGATAAATAGGAATAATTTGTTGATGATGACCGTTCTTAGTGCATGATGTGTTAATACGTCCCCACAGGGTTAGCATAAGTACTTCATGATTTAGGGGTTGGTATGGTAGTGTGAATGAATCAAAATAAAAAATTCTTTAAATATTATCGTGTGTGATAATTGTGATGAAAACTTACAAAAGTGAATTATATACAAGAAGTGATCCGTGCTACATAAAGTGTATAGTCAACCAGTAATTCCCTTTCAATGTTGAATATATAATCTATCTCTTGGTTTACTTCCTATTAATATAGGTCAAGGAGATGATACAAATTCTGGTGTTTAGCTGTCGATGTCAGCATCAATAAAGCGCATACAGTATGTATAATACTGGTAAGTGCTGCAGAAACCATGTGCTTCCTTTAGGGTGCGCGGGTCTGCGTTTTTATCAACCAGTTACATATATATATATATATATATACATATTTATCATTTATTTATATATAGTTGACCGAAATTGTGTCTTATTTGCTTTATATAATCACAATTGTGATTGCATCACCATTAGCTCTGTGTCAACATATAAATACATATATAACTGATAATATCCAAGGAAGTCTTAAAGCCCTTTTAGCTGTATCTTTGGGAAAAGGCTGAGTGTATCCTCTTCAGGCGTTCTGTCTATTTGCGCTGTTTATCTTATTCGTACTTTGCTACGTATGTATCTCTCAGACCAAGCTGCTAATGGACCACGTACGAATCCACTAGCACTTGTCTGAGAGTACATACGTAGCAAAGTAACGAATAAGATAAACAGCGCAAATAGACAGAAGCCTGCCTGAAGAGGATACACTCAGCCTTTTCCCAAAGATACAGCTAAAAGGGCTTTAAGACTTCCTTGGATATTATCAGTTATATATGTATTTATATTTGACACAGAGCTAATGGTGATGCATCACAATTGTGATTATATAAAGCAAATAAGACACAATTTCGGTCAACTATATATAAAAAATGATAATATGTATATATATATATATATAATGTAACTGGTTGAAATAAAACGCACCCGCGCACCCTAAAGGAAGCACATGTTTCTGCAGCACTTACCAGTATTATACATACTGTATGCGTCTTTATTGATGCTGACATCGACAGCTAAACACCAGAATTTTATCATTCCTTGACCTATATTAATAGGAAGTAAAACCAAGAGATAGATTATATATTCAACATTGAAAGGGAATTACTGGTTGACTATACACTTTATGTAGCACGGATCACTTCTTGTATATGTAGCCCCGAGGTATATTTTTGCTTTCTGGCCCCCCTCCGCGCTTACCGGGTGGTCGCGGGTGCCGCCGGAGGCTGCGACGGACCCGGCGGCCCTTCGCGAGGGTGGGGGCCAGTGCAGGGAGCAGAGCGTTGCGAGGCGCAGGCCGGTTGCCGGGGACGCGATCGGGCCGTCGCTAAGGCCGCGATCGCGTTGCCACCGGCTCGGCGGCTTGAGAGGAGGGCGCCGCCATTGCGCGTTAGCTCGCGCATGCGCAGGAGGCGGCCAGCGCGCGATAGGACTCCAGGGCTAGGGAGAGGTCGCGCGAGAGTAGGGAAGGTAGGAAAGAGAGTTAGGCGGCCATTAGGGGTTCGCGCATGCGCGAGGGAAGCGCGCACGCGGCCCCAATGCATTAGGCAGCCCCTGGGAACTACAATTCCCAGGAGGCTTAGGGAGGCAGAGGTCAGGTGCTCCCTAGTGGCCAATAGGGCTGAAGGAAGCTCAGCCCGGGAAAAGAGATACATTTCCCGGGCTTTGCAACTGTCAGTCAGGGCAGAGCAGAGGAAGGAGTAGGAAGGGTGCAGGGAGCGCGTGGCTCCTGCATCAGGTAAGGGTCCTCCCTAGATTCCCAGGCAGGCCCCAATTCCCGGGTAAGGGTAGGGGGTAACTGAAGAGGGACGCCTTAGACTGAGGAGGGACGCCTTAGCTAGGGAGGTGACCCTTGAGTGTGGAAGGTGCTGGTTTGGCAGTGTCGCAGCGGAGAGAGCTGTGGGCACTGTCAAAGAGGCACAGTGTGCTAGCAGTGTGTTTGCTGCGGGATCCAGGGGCTGTGTGTGATTGCAGCTGCCTGTGAGTAGTGTCGCTGTATGTGCTGGGCACAGTGCGTGCAGTGTGTGTGAAGTGTGGATCCCTGCAGGCTGACAGTGTGTGCGGTGTGTCAGCTGCAGGTGCTTTGGGAGTAGCTAGTTAATAGCTAGTTGTCAGTTACAGTTAGGACTGGGTAGCTGGGGGAAGGGGGGCAGGTTATCGTCCACAGGCCCTAGGAGTTTCCCTCAAGCCATCCTAGGTTGCGGTTTCTCAGGGACAGGCCCTAGGTTAGGGTTGCTGTCACTCAAGCAGTAGTCAGTGATAGGAAGGCGGTTGCTGTTCCCACGTGGTTGGTGTTGCCGTGTTCCGGTTGCAGTTCCCGTGAAGCGGTGGGACCCTCGTTGAGGTCCACCGGCAGAGTACCTGGAAAGGATCAGACGGACGTCTGACCCTTTGAGAAGAAAGTTGCGGTCCCGAGCATCGGAGTGCTCGGAAGGTATCTTCATTATTATAAAGTGCACCAACTGGGCCCTAGCTTAATATAGTGACTGCGCAGTCACCCACGACCTCCGTAGGAGTTACGAGACATTGGGTGTGGGGTGATCACAGGACACTTGGTTGGGGAATACCAGACATTGGGTTGAGGTGATGCGGGTAGAGCATCAGGTTATGGTATGTGATGTTATGTAATGTGTTATATGTGTGTTAAGTAAAGAGTTAGTTATTGGTTATCGTATACGTGTGTTATGTTATTTCTTACTCAGGGCTATCTTTCCTAACGGGGGATCCTGGGTAAGTGGAGGCGCTGCACCAAGTAAGGGTAAGGGTTTCCCCAGGCTCCCAGCTAGCGGAGGCTCAGATCTCCTGGAGCCACACAGGTTATGCAGTACCAGTAGTCCCTTAGAGCAGGTGTGTTGCAGGGAAAGGGACCGGTTAGACCACGAGGGGCCAATGTGAGATTGGGTGGGTCGGCCGGTTCACAAAAAGGGCTACATATATAATTCACTTTTGTAAGTTTTCATCCCAATTATCACACACGATAATATTTAAAGAATTTTTTATTTTGATTCATTTACACTACCATACCAATCCCTAAATCATGAAGTACTTATGCTAACCCTGTGGGGACGTATTAACACATCATGCACTAAGAACGGTCATCATCAACAAATTATTCCTATTTATCTATAGGTCTATTCTGTCATGCTGTTTGAAAATAGGTTTTATTAACTTTTTTGTGCAAAATAAAATATATATTGGTGGAGCTGAACATTCATCTCTTTTAGAAAAATACAAGCAGCGGGAGCGGTCTTTTCCTCTTTACTATTTAGGTAGCCCAAGGATATTCTAATCCTTTATCTATCTGAAGCGTTACTAACGTGTGTAAACAACGAGTGCAATTAGGAGATCTAGGGTGGTGCCTCTGTTATGCAACTGTGTTTCTTTTTGATCCTGTGGGAACAAGATCTAGGGGAGGAGTTAGATGAAGAGGACGACATCCTTCTAGCAGTAGCAAGATGCTCTCTTACTACCGTCATCAGGGGGAAAGCATATAAAGTGATGATGCGCTGGTACCTGACCCCGCATAGAATCTCTACATTCGTCCCAGGTTACCCTTCAGTGTGCCCCAAAGGATGCGGAGGTAAGGGCCTCATGTATCCATATGTAGTGGACATGCCTCTGGAGGAAGATTAGGTCCTGGATCCAAAGAATTCTCCATCACGACATAATTATTTACCCCTGGGTTTTCTTATTAAAAAGACCCGTGAAAAACCTATCCAAACAGGAGAATAAGCTTATTGCCCATATATCCACTGCAACTCAAAAACAGCAAGCTTGACCCTACCTGTCTTTCTAACTATCGACCTGTTGACCTCCGGCCTTTTGCCTCTAAACTCCTTGAACATCTTGTATTTTCACTCTTGCTCCATTTTCTCAACACCTATTCTCTCTTAGATCCTCTGCAATCTGGTTTCCGCACTGCTCACTCCACTGAAACAGCCTTCACTAAAATAACTAATGACCTCGATGCTATCAGAGACAGATCATTGCACTCTGCTCATATTACTCGACCTCTCTGCAGCATTTGACACCGTGGACCCCCCTCTTCTCCTTCACATTCTCCATACTCTTGCTATACGTAACTAAGCTCTATACTGGATATCCTCTTACCTCTCCCATCATACTTTCAGTGTCTCTACTGCTAACACCTCCTCCTCTATCGATCTCTCTGTGGGGGTACCCCAGGGCTCTGTCCTGGGACCTCTTCTCTTTTCTCTTTACACACTCTCTCTAGGTGACCTAATCACATCTCTTGGGTTTAAATATCACCTCTATGCTGACGACACACACATTTACTTTTCTACCCCTGACCTTACACCTGCTGCGCAGACCAAAGTTTCTGAATGTCTCTCTGCGATATCATCCTGGATGGCCCTCTGCCAATTTAAACTTAACATGGCAAAAACAGAACTCATACTTCCTCCCAAACCTGGCCCTACTACCTCCTTCCACATTACTGTTGGAAGTACTATCATTCACCCAGTAGCCCAAGCACGCTGCCTAGGGGTCACACTGGACTCCTCTCTCACATTCTCCCCACACATTCAAAACATAGCTAAAACCTGTTGCTTTTTCCTCCGCAATATAACAAAGATACGCCCTTTCCTCTGTTTCTCGACTGCTAAAACTCTGACACAGACTCTCATTCTCTCCCATCTTGATTACTGTAACCTCCTGCTGTCCGGCCTTCCTGCCTCTCACCTGTTCCCCCTACAATCTATCCTAAATGCTGCTGCCAGAATCACTCTACTCTTTCCTAAATCTGTCTCAGCGTCTCCCCTGCTGAAATCACTGTCCTGGTTTCCTATCAAATCCCGCATCTCACACTCAATTCTTCTTCTCACTTTTAAAGCTTTACCCTCTTCTGCCCCTCTGTAAGAGGTGTGCAGAGGTATTAGGGTGAAATTAAATCCCGGCTTTATTGTGCCTGTTCCTTCAACAAGACAAAACATTCAAAATAACCAAAATAAAGGCCTACTCCACTTTGGAGAAATAACTAATCATTGACTCCAGCCCTCTCTAACTGGGTGGGGAGCTAGCCTGATTACCACCTCAAACATACAGTATGTAACAGGGTATGTCAATTCTGCCTGTCTTTCCCCTCCCTGTTATGTAAATTCCTGCAAGCTGTAACAGGTTAATTCTGTGGGATTGTGACCCCCCTACATGCTCCTCTCTGATGGATAGAAGTAAGGTGGGGACTCATGGCCTGTGTAAGCCTATCAGGGATGGGTATAGACCATGAGCCCGCCCCTTCTGGTTCCTTATGGGATGCAGAGCCAAATTTACTCAGTCCTGCTCTGGAGGAGGAAGAGAGCAGTAAAGCTTTGAGTCTCTCCCATCCGGGATGAGCGTGCTCTTCCTAAGTCCTTAGGGGCTGGAGGAACACCTGATCTAATAGAAGAGACCCTGTACTAGCTGGGGTCACGCATCGTCCAGAGGCCTGGAGCCTCTGAGACCCTGCACCGCTGTAAGACCACCATGCAGTGACTGCTTGAATAAAGACCCCTTGTTTTATTACACTCCTGTCTGGACTGAGTCAGTGAGAAGGTGTGTGGAAGTGCTTCAGATGGGACTGCTCCTGGTACTTCCAGGATACCCACTGAAGCTGGAGGAGCTGACACCGAACCAAGATGACATAAAAAGCCTGCCCTCGTCTCCACTACAACACAAACAGCTCAGATCTCCTGAACCTCACAGGTATGCCTCAGCACCACACAGTAGCAACAGCAGTAAATCTCCCAGAGGGTGGGGAAACAGTGCTACATTTGGAGGCTCTGCTGAGATCAGGACAGGCTTCCAGGACTGCAGAAATGTACCAAGTAAAAGGGACTTTTAAAGCAGCAGTACAGCGGAAGATTTTGCGCGGGCAGAGTCAAGATTTTGCAGGGTATGATGCAGGAAGGGGCCAGGGCCCCTGATTTGATGTTTCTAGGGATGCTTGGGTACCCACACCAAAGTATGAAGGACTTTCTCCCGGAGGTTACACCAGGGAGAGTAGGAAACTTCCAGTTCATTCCTGTGAAAGGCTGGGGCTAGGTGATTATCTGAAATATGACCCTAGGCACCCATTCACCAACTAGCACAGTGTACTGTGCTGTGGGGGAGGAACATCGGATGGAGACGCTCGCCGGTGGTGTGACCCCCACGAGTCTTCTGTTATTATAGAGGTGACCCCCCCGATGGGATGATACCAGGGAGTGCAGTTACTTGGCATCACCAACTACCAAGAAAAGCTGAAAGTTGGGGACAGGGAACATGATGAAATGTGAAGAACCCTGGGTATCCGTGCGCAAAATGGCACGAATGTATTGTGCCGTGGGGGAGTCCTATCAGATTGAGACGCGCGCCGGTAGCGTGACCCCCCACTTTTTCTCTTCAAGTCATGCTCTATGTTGGGGGCTCCTAGTAGGAAAATTATCCTGGGAGAGTGAACCCCAAAATCTGCTATAAGGGTCAATCAGTTGCAGTCTATGTGGGGATTGTGCACCTGGCAGACTCTGGACCTTTCAAGAGGGTCCTAAAGGAGAAATGTAAGGAACGGGGCCCCTGATGGTACAACCAGGGACCCCTGTGTATCTTAAAAGTGCATGCTGGAGGAGTATTAAGATGGCTGCCACCGCGTGGTTTCCGGTCCTGTTCATTCTGTGCTACAAAATGGCGCTCCCGCCGGAGCCGTGTCATCATCCTTTCTGCACCACCCTACTCCTAATTCCACCCAGGGGAGGGGCATCTCAAGTGTCAGCCAACCAGAGACAGTCCTAAGCTGGGAGGAGTCAGCCGTGCTGCTCCAAAGATTCATTCTGTTTGGAGCTGAGCTATAGTGAGGAGTTACTATACAGTGTCTGCTGAAAACTACCTCATGGCTTCCTCACCAGTTCGAGATGATTTGGAAGTCACCAACTTCCAGCTACCTGGTGGCTATCTGATGGTGCAGGTGAACAACCAGGTACACCTACGCTGTATCTGCCCTGACTGTTGTCGACCGGGAGGCCCTGTCATCCTAGAAGCGCGGTGCCAGCACTGTGGCACCTACTATCTCAGACCTGCCAGCCCTGTGCCAGTGGAGGTATGTGTGCCTCCTTCAAGGCAAGGTTACACCAACTGGCGCTGCTTCATTCATTTCCCGGTCACGGACGACTTGGGCCTGTGTGCCCTTATCAACGCGCCCGGATGTCTAAGTGGTCCAGTGCCACCTAAAGTGACTGCCGCGGACCCTGCTGTGGGCCCGTGTGTCCTGAAACTACTGTTCCAGCCTGCTGTGACGGTACCAACGGTCCCAGGTCTGGGATCCGTGCCCTCCGAGGTTCCGGAGGGTGAGTGGACTGCCCCAGGGGTGTCAGGTGTGATTCCCCGGGTGACCGCAGAGCCAGGGAGCTTCATAAGTATGGTCGCCTGGGTGACTGACTGGCCCCGGCATCGCGTCCTGGTGGAGGTGTCCCTGCCCAAAGAAGAAGATGACATCCCTATTGCCGAGCATGTCTTGTATAGAGGTCCCGAGCATGTCTTGTGTAGAGGTCCCAAGCATGTCTTGTCCCCTTGTCTTGCTGTCAGCATACAGTCCTGTGTGCATCAAGACATCTGTCATGGAACAAGAACTACCTTTCTGACTCACCCACCTCTCTCCTTTGCAGCTTCTGCCTGTCAGATCTTATTCCCAGCTGCATGGAGTTTGCACACACATACTGTGCCTGTGTAACTTGCAACAATGTTGCATTTCTTGCCTCTGGGCATGAAAGCAGTGAGCTGCTACTGCAGCCCCTGTGATCCTCACCAGAATGGGCTAGTCTGCCCCCCCTCCTGTTTGGTCTAGATAGTCTGTCCCAAGGCTATTCCCTTTACCCACATTGCCCCTCACTTCCTTTTCCACCATACCTCTGGATGAGTGAGTACCTTGCTGTAAACCCCTGTACTGGTACTGTAGGATTATCTTTTTCACCTGCTCTTAACTACTAAGGCACCCACAGAGAGACACTATTCATACATCAACATCTCTTCACAAGTGACTGTATTTTATGCTACTCTCCCCAAATAAAGAAAAGAAACAGAACTTGTTGTGCTTGGGAAAGAGGGCAGAGTTGACACTATCTGGGCTAAATCATCTTACACATGACCCCTGGCTTTCAGAATAACATCATCTTTTCCTCAGGTCAGCCCAGTTGTGGGATAAGGAAAAAGCTCTCTCCTGTTTCCAACAGGAGGCTTTTCTTACAGACTTAATTGGCCAGGTAGAGTCTGGTTAATCACCTGCTGCACTTAACCAGATCCCTGCTGGATTTTAGAGATAGTTTCTTCAACAGGGATAAGTCCCTGTTATACCCTCCTTACATCTCAGCCCTAATTTCTCGCTATGCACCATCCCGATTCTTGCGTTCTGCTCAAGGATGTCTTCTCTCTACCCCCTTTGTATCTAACGCCCTCTCCTACCTTAAACCCTTCTCACTGACTGCCCCACACCTCTGGAATGCCCTTCACCTCAGTACCCGACTAGCACCCTCTCTATCCAATTTTAAGACCCACCTTAAGACACACTTGCTTAAAGAAGCATACGAGTAGCTCCGTGGCTAATACTATACACCTCATACTTAAAGCTTGGTCCCCTGCAGACGCACTTACCAGAACACCCTCCTACTGTCTCTGTACGTTCTTCCTACCTACCCTGCAGGGGGCAGTGAGAGACACCGGAGAAGCCTTATGTATCTGCGGGAAAGTGGAAAATGTCAATGGGATGCGAGTATAAATGATATGTAGATTAGGTGAGGGGTATAAGCCCCCAATCAGGTCTCAGCTGTCCCAAGCATGGGAATTGATAGCAGCCTTAATGTTTGTAATCCATGTGCTGTAGAGCGTATATAAGTGCTGGGGAGACTCTATCAGACAATCTGGACAAGGTATATAGTACCAATAATGCTGAAGGGTTACCCAAAGCTCTATATATACCATAGAGGTATTGGCAATTCCCCAGCAGAAAAACAAGGTACTAACTTACATGGCCAGTGTCAGTTCCCTTCGCAGCACAGCTCTGTGTCAGTCTGGATGCGTGCTCATCCGCTGGTGTAGTGAGGAAGGAGGGAGGTCCCGAGGTCCAATGACGGTGCACTGCTCAACAAACAACGGGGGCTGCAGCCAGTTTGAAGTAAAAAGGTTTATTAAGTGGTCAAGGCAGTACATGGTGACTTTGATGCGTTTCAGGACATAGCGTCCCTTTATCAAAAGTAAAGTGACTTTACTTTTTGATAAAGGGACGCTATGTCCTGAAACGCGTCAAAGTCACCATGTACTTCGCCTTGACCACTTAATAAATGATATGTATATTGGGTGTTACTGTATATATGCATATGGGGTGTGAGGGTATACATTATATGTACATGGGGTGTGAGTGTTGCGGCAGGGCGACCTCGCGGAAGGGTCAGTAAGACTCTTAGACAGTGGTTTAAGCTGTAACTGCAGTGGTTTATTCTTACAACAACTACTAAACATTAGGCACACTGTCCCTTTAAGAAAACCAAACCACAAAATAAAAACCTACTCCTCTTTAGGAGACTGACTACACAGCAGGTCCCTCTCAAGTTGGCTAGCCATCTAAACAGGTTACCTGCTCAAAATACACTTGTGTTTAGAGATATAATGTACACAACAATATGAAAGTCCTTATCAGATAGGTTAACTCGGTCCCAGGATTGTCCAGGAAACCCCACTGGATTCAGCAACCTTTACAGGACAGCTCTGCTCCTTCAGCAGTCCCGGAACGCTGGTTCCCTGAAGTCAAGACCCAGCATCCAGCAGGCTTCTTAAGTTTCATGGAGTTTTGTCCTGGGTGTGCATCCCAGGCAGTCCCAGCAGGCCTAGGGAACTGTACCAACCAGCTCTTCTTCCTGGTTGGGGAGAAGTCTCTCTCCTGGGGTAAAACAAGCTCCCTGTCATGTGACTGGGCGATTTAAATGCACAGGAGATACCGGCACCCCAGATAAGGGCCTATAACTCGTGAAGCTGGGGGTCCCCAAGGCTGAAATGAATTCGATTCAGCTAAGGAGACGCCCTGCTTCTGTACACTATTAGTATAATTCACATTAAAACAGCTTGATTATCTTTGCAGCTAGCCGCGGCGGTAATGTTATTTTTTTTTTAACCGCATTAATTTCCGCCTTGGGGACACCCTGCTTCCTGAGTTATAGGCCCCGGTGTGGGGTGCCGGTATCTCCCTGCTTCCTGAGTTATAGGCCCCGGTGTGGGGTGCCGGTATCTCCCCGCTTCCTGAGTTATAGGCCCCGGTATGGGGTGC